>JAIOTZ010000572.1:0-47755 GCA_023374045.1 Limonium bicolor
GAAAGGGGCTCTGGTGGGAAGAAATAAAACGTGAGTGTGGGGAACAAGGAGGGAGAGATGGGTTTTAAGTCTTCCTCACTATTCACACACTCTACTTTATTTTTTTGTCATCTTGTGACTAATAGAAAATTGATTACTTTATTATTGTGAGAGAGGGGAGTCACATGACTCATAAAAATCGGCCCCCACCATATTAGTAAGCTGGAGCGTTTTTCGTTTTTACAGAAAACGCTCGTTATTTTACCCGGTTTGGCACTATTCATAACCGGGCCCGTTTTTCGGATTTTTCTCGTTTCTTTATTTTTAATGGCTATTAAGCTTCCATTAATACTTAATTATAGTTATATAATCAACTATAATTTTTACGGGTCCATTTGACCACTTAAAGTCACGTTTTCGGGTTTTCTCGAAAAACGTGCTTTAAACTCCGTTAGCGTTTTAATCCATTATTTGGATCCGTTTTCTTCGGGAATCATTCCCGTATACTTATTAGGCCTAACTAAGCCTTAGGAATCCATCTCGGACCCTCTCGAGATCATATATCTCTTATACTCATTTAACGCGCATTTTAGCGTTTTTCGCTTTTCAAGCGTTTTCTCTTTTCTTTTGGTTTATTCTTTTTACCAATACTCTTTAGGCACCATTAGGCCTTATAATTTTATTAGAGTAATTTAATCACCATTTTAGATCCGGGGTATTTCAATCTACCCCCCTTAGGAACTTTGTCCTCAAAGTTGGTGAATCTAGATGGTTACTCTCATGGCACATGCCAAGGTTATAATACATGTATAACCTTACAGACTCCACAAGTCTGTCTCATTTCATACTACACATACCACACACATATCACAGCATGTATAGCAATCAAAAATACTCTTTTTACTCTCTCCATGGAATCGGTCCGAAGACAAGAAGGCACTACAGTCCTCGAATCCATATTGAGTAATATACTATGATCCCTCAGGTACCGGTCACGTTGAACACTTACTCTTTCTGGTTCACGGCCGTTTCATGACAAATGGGCACTTACTCTCTCTGGCCCACGGTCCCTTCGGTTCTGATCAAAACATTACACATATACATATCCTCAGGCACTCTGGTTGACTCACTCAACACAGGAACATCTCAGGGTACTCTCCCCGTCCCGCTGCCTTTGGAAAAATCACACACTGACACCGCCCCAACCGGTCACTTAGGACCGCCGCACGTACGGTGCAATGGTTTCAAAACTAATACACGCCCACCGTTCTACCGGTCATCAAGACTTAAGGCCAGCCATCGGCGGGTGATAGCGGTTTCAAAACCAGTTTTCATTTCCATCTTCATACTTGAAGAAAATTCTTTTTCAAAATCTGTTTGAAAATTCTTTTTAAAACATCACACAACTCCAAATCCGATTTATGGTAGTTGTATCTTTTCTTAGCGTGATTACTTGTGACCACTATAGGGAGCTTCAGGAATCATCTAACCCTGATGTGATCAGCATCAGTGTTGAACTATCCTTCCACCCCAATTTGTGTTCGGTTTCCCTTGATCGCTAGCAGATCAAGTTCCACCTCCCACGTCAGTTTCAAACAATCAGATAGTCAAACATTTTCGTTTTCTATCTTTTACTCTTTCTAGTCGTATTCACGAAACAATTCGTTTCAATTAATCTCTATTCCTAGTACTTAGGTCATTTGTTTCTCATTGCTTCACTACTTTACCTAGGTATTCCATACTTATGGCTTCATTTACTCAAATTGTTGCTCAATTTAAAACACATAACATACAACTCCAAAGGATGGAACTCACTCCATCTATCATTCTCAAATAAAATCACCTAGGGAACTCACTCCCTCTTAGGTTACACATCGGTTTCATGCCGATTCATACTCATCATACTCATGTCTAATCTCACTAGACATATACTATAGGGATTCTCATTCCCCAGGAGTTTCTCTACTCCTCTTTTCATATTTATTACATACACATTACTCGCATCTCTCATGCATAATACTCATACTTACACGATGAATGGGTAGACATGTTTATGTAACATGAGTTCCAATCATCAAAATAATTTCTTTTGTGCTATGCACATAGTAGTTTACGCACCAATACGTAAAACATACTCTAAGCGGTTTCTCGCCCTACCCCCCTTAAAAGGGGTTACGCCCGCGTAACCAACCATATGTTATCACTGAACATTGGTTCATTAATTCGAGTATTATGAAGTGTTTTAACTTCAGTACGGTTAATTAACTCATAACCGGGTTCGGTTCTAGCCTCTAAGGCTTCAAGGGGTTTATGACATAGGTATACTTAACCCTGAATCACGGTCCACAAGCTTCTGCTGCGTGACCTGATAACTAGAGCTTAATTCGCTCTTTGGTATTCTCAATGTATTCAATCGTCGCTTGGTATCTCTTACCGTATGCGAATTCGATGAGTTTAGATTTTCTCTCCATCTCTGGAATCTATTGTATACTCTATACCTTTGTGATTATTCACTTATTTTCCCGACTTATTGTCGGTTGAGGTCCTACTACTTAGCATGTAGTGCTTCCTCGTTTAATAGTGGCTCATGGATTATGTTTGTTTCTTGGTTTGCCAGAGTTCTTCATTCATACTACTCTGCATTTTTCCACATATCGATCCTGGGCCCTGTGGGTTACTGCCCACGTTCTTTGTGCATCTTTGGCCAATGGCCGCACGGTTATCTCTCTAGATTCTCACTCAACAGGCTTCGTTGACATTTCTCAATTCCTGGCTCTCCCACTCGATCATTACCGCACAAGTGCAATACCAAAACACTCAGTCATACAGAGTGCAGAAGCGTAAACCCTTGACAGTAAATCTCTCATGAGATAGGAATGATCATGTCTCTTACCACATTTCTCATCAACTTCATCTACGAACTGGCTATACTCTTACAATGGTCTTGCTGCGTACCTTTCTTTCTCATTTCATGGCATCCGCTACTACTTTAGCTTCCGCCAGGTGTTCTCGCCATTTACACGATGGCTTGCCATTCATTGGCTCAACAATACGTTATTCTTAAATCTCTCTGCGCACTTGCGCACTGCTTACTCTGCAGTTCATATTACACATACAGTGTTTACTACTCATCCGATTACTCTTCGGTTCCTTGCTGCCATCAGGTTCCTCTTTACTACTATGTTCATATACTCATTGGCAATATACACATGCTCAAGTTTTACTACACCGCTCTAGCGGTTTCACATTACATACTTAGGTGGTAGCCTTTCTCTGGAGGATTCACGCAAATGCCGCTCCATAGGCCCCATAATAACAAGTGGTATCCCCACTCTAAGGTAGTGGTTCATTCTCCACTGTTCCTCTTATGCCTCTATGCATAGGTTTACAACGTTTAGATCTACAAGTTGCAGTTAGTTTACCGGCTTATAAGCCACATTGCCTCGCCATGCTCCATGCGGGCTGTTTATATAGGTTTCTCCTCTCCGTATACCATTAAATTTGGGGTAGGTTTTCTGAGATATGGTTGTCTCGTCACACTTCCACATGGAAGGCCCTTTTAAATAACTTGATATTTTTTGCCCTCTGGCAATCTAGGGTATCCCGTGTACGTGGGATCCCTTCGGGTTTACCCGAGTGTTTCTTAAACACTTGTGTTCTCAACACGATGTTTCGTTCACTGTGTTGACCACCCTCTTTTGCTCCTGGGTGTTACTGAGTAATGCCATTACATCTGGCTTGTACTCATGGTTATGTTCAGTTGTGACTTCGCCTTGCGGCTATGTCCTTGACTATCCCGTTTAGGGTTGTAATGTCTCCCATTATTGGGTAGATCCTTGGTACTTCCTAATACCTTCTAGGTCTGGTCATTATTCTCTTCAGTGAGGTATAAATGGGAATTCTATCCCGTTTATCGTACATTAATAAGTTCATTTAGGCATTCGCCGTAGTATTTACACTGGTATTCACCCAGTTATTAGGTATTTCCTGAGACTATCCAATGTCTGTACTTAATACTCTGTGCTCTCGCACTTCTTAACGTTATTCTTAGCTCCATCATCCTACTGGATTCTTGACTCCTTTAGCTTAGTAAGCCTTTGTGTACTTCGATCATTCGAAGTGTCCAACTGTCTCGGTTTGAATTGGCTCTTTCGTCCGTAGTATGGAGTGGGCTACTTCCCGTGTACCGTACTCTACTTGTATACATACATGGAGTATCTTATTGATACGTTACCACTTACCCAACTAACTCATAATGGTCTGTCAGGCCCGCAAGCTCCTTTGGAGTGCGGTCGTTCCATGTCTCGTTTGTGTACACTTGTAGTGTCGGTCACGCCTAAGTGAAGTATTCTGTTGCCAACTCCTCTTATATGGTCCTATAATGACTTACCGTGATTCCTGGTTGGTTTTAAAATTCGGGGGTTTTTGGAAAATTTCATGTTTGAAAGAAAATTCGGGTTTTAAAAAATAAGCTCTTCATGGCATTTCAATGCCGGCTGATTCTTATCCAGTCCAGCTTCTTGCTGGCCGGTATGTTCTTTATACAGTGACTAGGCTGTTAGGCCTTTTCAAGGTTTCATTTCAGAATTCTTAGGTTCGAGTTGCTATATTGGCTTCATTCGCCATTCTGGTACTTTGCTAAGTACTGATAGCTTGTCAAAGCTCTTCTTATTGGTCCCGCTATTACTGCACTTGCCTTGGCAAGTGCGCGGTACTGGCGGTTTTTGGGTTAACTCATACCGGTCACGGTATTGTTCACATTGTATTTGGTAGCCTCGTTGGCTCTTCCTTGATCCCCTAGTTGGATAACTGCTCCTTGGAGCTGCTTCTCATTCCTCTTGACAAGACTGTCATTCATTAGGTGCTTCTCCATTCTCGGAGTTCCTTAATTACTTTAATTCTAGGCTTTGCCTCGTTGCTCGTTCCCACGTCTTTCTGTGGTTACCGAGGTTTAGCTTATTTAGGTACTACTTTTAGTCCTATTCGGGTATATCCCGTAGTTATGCTCGAGCTGTCTAAGCTGTATCAGTTAAGTATTGCAACCTCTTGGGTGTGGCAGGGTGGGTGCATCTACCTTTGACTAGATTCTCAGTCAATATGTATACCATGGATGGTATTAGTTAACTATGGCGGTCCGTAGACATGTGTCCCGGTTTTGTTATTATCATTGCTCCGCCTTGTTGCACGGTTGGTGCTTTCTTTTTGCTGTTGCTCGGCCAGCTAGGTTCTCGCGACTGCTAAGCATGTCGCCCCAAGTTGCCACAGATTTCGGTCTCCTTGGATTAGGATTCTCGATCTTCCGTCATTAAGTGCGGTTTTGTCGTTTCAGCGGGATCCGTCTCCGGGATTTCCGGTTCTCGGGATTTACCGCATGACAGGTTCTGGTTCAGAATGAAATATTAAATAACTGCCAGATTGGGTTTCCCCGTCTCTCTGGCGTTCTTTCCCAAGCTTTTAATGCGGGGGTTGTGGAGGGGGGTCTGGTATTGTAGGTATCCAGATCATACTAGAAGTTCCTAACTAGCGCTCTCTCACGCTACCACTCAACCCTTAGCCCTAAGTCTCTATATCTAGCTCGGTATTTCCAGTCATCAGAGTAACCCCAACCGTTAATCTCGTCATTACCTCTTAACTGTTACTAATTACTCCTACTCACGCAGCGGAACTCTAATTACAACGAGGGGTGAAACAACGCCGTTAGCCACCCATGTGGCTAACCAGGCCTTTCTTACATACCGTAACGGTCTGATGAACTGGAACAACCGAGTACTTCATACAAATGCAATAATCATTTCACTTCTTTACTATACCGAGTCTACAATATACGGATGCCGATAACATACTCGGACTTACACCTCATTCAAACGCATAAGTAAATACAGTCTAACTACCCATGCTCACTGCAGTCCCCGTCCTACTCTCTCGAACGGTGGTCAGCTTCAGGTACCTGCACACTAAAAACGTTCCCCCTAGGGGGTCAGCTTACGCTGCGCATGAAATTCGCATATACCGCGTGCTAACCGCGGTACGCCGACTACTTTGGGTCGGATATACATGGAGTTCATTTTAATCAAACAACATGCATCATGGCAATACAATATATATGTATATCACACAAGGAATCTACATCCAATCACGGAACACGATTCCTAACTAACATAACAATGTTGTTAGTGGTAACTGGTTACTCTTAGGCACTGAGTGTTATTCCTCACCATGCCTTATTTACTTATTCAATACGTCATCCGCTCTCTCGGGTTACTTATTCGTATACACACCCATTCTCTTGGGCTACTCATTCTTATACTTACCCATTCTCTCGGGTTACTCATACATATACTCACCCCTTTCTCTCGGGTCATTTATACTCATTATCTCACCCACACTCTTGGGTTATTCATACTCAAGCTCTCGTAGATTCTCGAGACACTACAGGTCTCCTACGTCACGCTTGTTACTCTTATTACATACTTAAGCCAAAACTCATGGCTCTCTAGCATAGTCTTACTTCCCCGGTTTCGACCCTACTCTGGGTCTAGCATGGTGGGAAGGTTCAACTAGCTCACGGAACTCTCTCTTAGTTCCTACTCTTTTTACATAGGTCCGACTACTCTCGGACTACTCACATTCCCATATACTCCTCTCTCGGAGTTATAATTATATCATGTATATTAGTCTAGAAGCATCATTCTCGATGTTTCTAATGACTTAGGGAACATTACTCAAGTTTGGTTAATCTTAGGTTTTAAGAGTTACCTTTACAATACATATCTCATACTTTCGGTTATATTCTTATACCGGGTAAACCCTCTTATAGGAGGTCGACCATGTCTCAAGGGGGTTACTAATCCCCTAGGTCTCTTTTACCTTCCTTATAAGTTCACATTATTGGATTAACTTCAATCCTCTCGACGGAGGTTCATTTATCTCTCCACTCATAATTATTTCGTGGATTGTTTCAGTAAGGTTTTCTAACCGTTATCGGGTATTTACGCAACCCGTACATCTCCTCACGTTCTAGGGAGTTCATATGTTTGCGTTATCGTTATACTTTAATCGATAGCTTGTGTGTGTTTGCATATTTTCGTTATCACACGCATCGTTCCGTTCTACGGATCTCTAGCCGAACGTTACTCACTATGAGTCGGTCTTTACACTATGTTAGACCACACCGGCATACCAGTATGTTAGTTCATTCAACATACAACAAGACATTCATAATCAAACAAGGAATTATTTTCATGCTTTAGTCTTGATTAAGCCGGCACACAAACACACAAATCAGTGTAACTCGGTTAGCATACGGGGCATGAGAAAATCATAACCTTTCACCGGGGTTTTTACTTTTACCGTGTTCATCCACCATGCTTGGTTCACACACGATCCACTGATAACATTCAAATGTTATTAATTCAACTCAAAGCATTACGTAGTAAAACTAATCTCCCGTACTAACCCGTTTATTCCGTTATCTCGGTTTTACACTTGTTAATTGAGTTCTCACTTCTCAATCACTTCTAACCATTATCACACTTCCTAGGGCCTTTACATGTCACCAAACAAGGCCTTAACATCTTTAAACATCATTAACATTCAAACCCCCATCATAGCAACCTTTAAAACACTCACGGGGCAAATTCTGGGGTGGTCCGGGACTTGGTCCTTACCCTAAGTCCCGGACCAATTGCAAACAAAACTCGGGTGAAAAATAACACCTGGTCCGGGACTTTGTCCTGGAGTATAGTCCCGGACCACATAGCACTTGCACTCTCGGCCTTAATTTAGGTGTGGTCCGGGACTTTGTCAAGGACCAAGTCCCGGACCCTGCTAAAACCTGCTCCAAACTTGATTTTCCACTCCAAATCAATCCTTAAACCACCCTTAATCTTTCCATAAACTTTCCACAAGTTTTCCACCAATTTAATCACCTTAAAATGCTCCAAAACTCTTCAAATCATAGGCTCAAACCTTACCCAAATTCTTACTCAACATCACTTATATTCCATAACTAGTTTTCTTGTTTTGTTCAACTCTTGTAACAGATTTTGGTTGCATCATTATACCATTCATACTTCCCTCACCAATGTCATTCTTAGCACTCAGATGAGATTATTTCACTACTAGCACACACTCTCCTTCTTAGTTCGGTTCCAAACCATTAACCACTCACTTAACACACCTAGTTTTACCTTAGAACAAAACCTCAAACTTTACATTCCTAGGTGAATTTTGACAGCACTTGCCTACTTCTTAAGCATATTCACCACACATAAATCAACTCATGAACATCCTCTTCTCCTCTGTTTAATCAAGCACAAGCAACTAAAATACACCAAATTCCCCTCTTGTTCACACATATACACTAGCTTAGCTCCTAAGTTTATTTGCACACTTAAACCACATTAAAAACAACCTCATTACTTGTTCAACCTTGTAGTTTCATGACTACACTCACGTTAACATTCAATCCACATTAAAAATGTATTTCCCCAAGATAACATTTCAACTCAAGGTAAGTTCAATTACTGGCTAGTTTCGGTTTCTCTTCCTTCCTTCTCTCTTTTCTCTTCTCTTTCCTCTTCTTTCTCTTTGCCTCTGTGATTCTTGTTTCTCAACCAGCCAACAACTCAAGCTAGCCAATTCGAGAACCACACACTAACTCAAATACTACCCTTAATATCAAAACCCTAGAATTTTAAGGAGGGTTCTTAAGGTTTTTAAGGAGGCTTTACCTTGCACTTCTAAACGGAGTTCTTGGGTAACAAAGCTAGCAAAATTCCCACCTCCAATATGGCTTAAAACGGCTGGAGAAAATCAAAGCAAGGAGCTCAACATTTTTTTTGAACTTCAATAATCGAAGGAGAGCTAGGAAATGAAAAGCTTTGGACCTCCTACTTACCTCAAACAACCAACGGGTTGTTTAGCTCAAAATGAGCAGCTTGGAACTTCAATCGGAGCTACATCCATGGAGGTCAAGTGCAAGCTTTTGAAATTTTGAAAGGTGGAGGATGATCCCCAAGAAGAGAGGAATCTCATGGTGTGATTATTTTGTGATTTGGAGTTGTTTTAGAGCTTGTAGATGAAGAAGAAGGAGGGAGCTGCTTGGGGAAGAGCAAATCGCCATCGAACAGAGAATGAAGAAAGGGGCTCTGGTGGGAAGAAATAAAACGTGAGTGTGGGGAACAAGGAGGGAGAGATGGGTTTAAGTCTTCCTCACTATTCACACACTCTACTTTATTTTTTGTCATCTTGTGACTAATAGAAAATTGATTACTTATTATTGTGAGAGAGGGAGTCACATGACTCATAAAAATCGGCCCCCACCATATTAGTAAGCTGGAGCGTTTTTCGTTTTCTGACAGAAAACGCTCGTTATTTTACCCGGTTTGGCACTATTCATTAACCGGGCCCGTTTTTCGGATTTTTCTCGTTTCTTATTTTTAATGGCTATTAAGCTTCCATTAATACTTAATTATAGTTAATAATCAACTATAATTTTACGGGTCCATTTGACCACTTAAAGTCACGTTTTCGGGTTTTCTCGAAAAACGTGCTTTAAACTCGTTAGCGTTTTAATCCATTATTTGGATCCGTTTTCTTTCGGGAATCATTCCCGTATACTTATTAGGCCTAACTAAGCCTTAGGAATCCATCTCGGACCCTCTCGAGATCATATATCTCTTATACTCATTTAAGCGCATTTTAGCGTTTTCGCTTTTCAAGCGTTTTCTCTTTTCTTTTGGTTTTTCTTTTTACCAATACTCTTTAGGCACCATTAGGCCCTTAATAATTTTATTAGAGTAATTAAATCACCATTTTTAGATCCGGGGTATCAAATAAAATGACTTATGACATAAAATAATAAGTTTATAAAAGTTTTGGGGTGATTATGTAATTTATGGAAGTTTAAATGCAAACCGATTTTAATAGGGGCGGTTGCATAATTAGTAAGAAGATAAGTGTCCACTAGGTTATTAAGGGAATTAAATATTAAAATGATGGTTTATAAGTGAATATGTAATTTATAGGAAGTTATAATTAAAAACGAATGGTATTTGGGGTTGAATCATAATTTATAAAGTTACTTGTGTCATTGCGGTAATTAAGAGAATTAAATAATTAAACTATAGGTTATAAGTTAATATGTAACTATTATAAAGTGTTTTGGGGTTAAAATGTAATTTTAAGAAATTATAAGACAAAGCTAAAAATTAATGTGGCTAATTGGTGAATTATAAAAGTTAAGGTGTTCAAATAATAATTACCAATTTTATAAGGCTAAGTTTGTGATTTAATTAATTAAGGATTTAAAGCTATGTAATATAATGTACCTTGGAGTATATGTAAGTTTATGAAATAAATGAGGTTATAATATAATAACCGAAAAGTATAGTGTATTTATGGGATTTAAAATATTTGCAGGTCCAATGTGGATATTTATAAAATTTAGAAAAGAAAAAGTATGATTTAAGGATTTATGAAATTAAAACTATGTGTTATAAAGGTATAAGTAATTTACTTGTAAAGAAATAATATTATTTGGGGTTAGTTTGTACTCAATAAAAGATGTGGGAAAAATATGCCCATGCGTGACATGTAAATACAATTTGAGAATTTCTAAAGTTGCTATGTCAATAAGACAATTAAAATCATGTATCATAAATAATACATGTGTATAAAATATATATATATATATATATATATTATATATATATATTTAGATTTTCAAGTGAATCAAAAGGAAATGAATGTGAGGAATTTAACGTGTGAATACTAAATCATATTTGGAATTACATTATATTAAATATAAAGTTAAGAGGAGAATTAATTAACATGTGACTAATAAATGTCATCGATGAAATTGTACATTGTTATGTCGTTTGGACAAATACAATATGTCATATAAACAATACTTGTGTGCATACATGTATAAATATATGTATATAAAATATATACAAGGGAATTAAATAAACCAAGGAGAATGGTCAATGTGGCATACATAAAATCATGGGAATAAATAAAGTATACTACCATGCAATAATAGTCTTGTAAATAAAGACTATAAGAATTAAGGTATATAATAATTTCTTAATGATAAGTACAGTTAAGAAGTGAAAGAAATAATAACTATGGTAAACCGACTTCACATAAAATGACGAGGGAGTACGTAATCACTGTACGTTACGATGAAAATCTTATACGAGGGTTACATAAATTAACACTCTCAGTTAATCCTATTCTAGGACCTTGTTTGACCAGACGTTGACCGGGAAATTAATCGAGTACAATCTTCGGTGAACGGTATGGATTCTTGCAACCTGTTTGCTAACGGATTACACCGGCTTGTGTGCTATCTGTTGTGTGAAATAACGACCAAGATAATTGCATGTAATATATTGCACTTGCGTATGTGTATCGTTGTGATTATTCTATGCACTGCTGTGTTATTTTATGTGCGCGAATGATATGCACTGTTGTGTTACTTAATGTGCGCGAACAATATGCGTTGTTGTGTTATTTTATGTGCGTGAACATTTTTGACTATAACGTGTATGTGTCTGAAATACCCCTGAACATTAAACGCATAAAAATCGTAACGCGTCTTATAATTCGGACATATGATAACGTATGACAAATTAAATTTGGTGCGGACATATATACATGTCCGAAAACAAGGCAACGTTATATACTGTGTCGGTCACGTACTTATACATGTACGTTCATAAAATAATACATATACGAAACGTTATCATACTATAACGTTGTACATAATAAATAATAACGTCGCATCATTATATGTATGACTAAAACGCGACAAAATAAAAGGGGTGCATACCTATATATATACATATACATATACATATACATACATATGACTAATAACGTCACAAAATAAAGTAGTCGCGTAAGGAATTATTAACGCGACGTATTATATAGTTGCACATATATACTAATGGGCATGCATATAACTGTCAAAAAAATAAAAAGAGCTAGTACGCTCCCGCCAAAGTTCGAACCCGGTACCTTTCGTACCCGCTCTAAGTGCTTAACCGGTTGAGCTATGCTCGTATTCGGTACAGAAAGTGGTATCAGAGCGTAGTTGCGCTCTGATGACTGGAACAGAGGAGTACCGAGTATAGGAAAACCTGAATTTAAGAAACGGGGTTACGGGTTAGTTTGTGAGGCTCGTTAGTTAGGGTCCATTTCAATCCGTAGGAAAACGCTGGAGAGGTAGAAAGCCTCCTCACACTCGGGAAAACCCGATCTGGCGTTTACACAATGGCATATAATCAATCCAAAAAGGAAAACTAGGTACCCCTATCTTTTCATCGATGTTTCGGCTTAGTGTAGGGTACGGGGGCGTACCCCTCTTTTAAGGGGGGTAAGCGTGTTTGGTTTTGTATGTGTGTTGATTTATTACGACGTATTCCTACAACCACTCGTGGTTGGTTGGTAGGTTTGTGTGTTTGGAATTGGGTGTGAAAATGTTATGTACACTATGAATGAGTGAATGTCGTGTGCCTTGGTTTGCACTTTAGCATGTTATACACATTGCTAGCTTCTTGGTCTACTATGAGAACTTGTGTGAAGCCACTGATGTGGCACGGTGCTTAGAAGCAACGAGCATTATAATTATGGACTTAATCTTTTGGGTATCGATAATGAATGCGGGACTAGATCCCTAAGATTACCAGGAGTGGAAAATATAAGTTAAGGAAGTAAGACTTCGGGACGAAGTCTCTTTTAAGGGGGGTAAGTTGAAATACCCCTGAACATTAAACGCATAAAAATCGTAACGCGTCTTATAATTTGGACATATGATAACGTATGACAAATTAAATTTGGTGCGGACATATATACATGTCCGAAAACAAGGCAACGTTATATACTGTGTCGGTCACGTACTTATACATGTACGTTCATAAAATAACACATATACGAAACGTTATCATACTATAACGTTGTACATAATAAATAATAACGTCGCATCGTTATATATAGACTAAACGCGACAAATAAAAGGGGTGTATACCTATATATATACATATACATATACATACATATGACTAATAACGTCACAAAATAAAGTAGTCGCGTAAGGAATTATTAACGCGACGTATTATATAGTTGCACATATATACTACTACCTCCGTCCCGTCATAAGTGTCCTGTTTTCTTTTTGGCACGTTTTTCCACCTCAATATTAAAAATATAAGGTAAAATAATTTTATAAAACTAAATTTTGAATCATATAGTTTATCATGTAAGGAATCATATGCAAAACTTAAATTTTCAAAATTAATTTATCTTATATGTTAAAAATTGAAGTCAAACGACATGTCCAAATAGTAAATAGGACGGTCAAGGTGGGACGGAGGGAGTAATGGGCATGCATATAACTGTCAAAAAAATAAAAAGAGCTAGTACGCTCCCGCCAAAGTTCGAACCCGGTACCTTTCGTACCCGCTCTAAGTGCTTAACCGGTTGAGCTATGCTCGTATTCGGTATCTAACACACGCAAATTAAAATTAGTACCGAATCGACAAAGATAAATGAAAAACTAGTGAATCACCCGCATCTCTGTAGCAACATCGCTTCCTCGTTCTTCTTCCCTGATGAAGAACTGATTCGAACAAAAAAATATATAACGACCAGAGGAAACAAATACTGGAGCGATGAAAGTTGTTTATTCAAATGCCCATCACTTCCCTTAATTTGAGACAACTTGGCCAGTATCCTTCCCAAAATTCCTCGCCCTCTCAGCCTCTCTGTAGAGTTCTTGAATCCAAGAGAATAATGTCGACAATATCAGCTCTGAAAGAGTTGCCTCCACGACTGTTCTGATTCACCCGAGACCGATATCCCAATACCCTGTATTTAACTCCACACCCCATACTCTACTTCCTCGGTAACAGATTGAACAAGGAATACCACTGCAACAGACAAAGGCACCATCTCGTTTCAGTCGAAAGACAAGACCTACCTTCTGTTTCAAGCCTTTGCACCAGAGCCATTACAAACTTCCATGCATCATCTTGACTGATTCAAACTACCACAAATTTCCATTGGAACTCCTACACAGTCCACGTGCTTTGTGCCATCTTCTTCATAAAACCCATAGATCTTGCGTTCACTCTCCTGCCTTGCATTCTGCATGGGTAGGAACAAACTTTACTTCCTCTGATTCCTGATACAAGGTAAGTACTATCGGGTTACATTTTTTCTCTGTCAATCCCTGTCCGAGAACCACTGCTTAAGCTCTTTAACTTACTACATCTCTTGGCCATGCATCACTCCCTCTAACTCTCTTCTGTTTTCTTCACAAGGCTTGCATGTTCACTGCCGATAAGGCCTTGGAGTAGTTATACAACTAAATCCCCTCAAGAATACCCCGGGTGAGACTATGAGTTCCAAGGAAAATCGTTTCAGTTTTCCTTCCTCTTCTGTTTCGTGTCTGAGAGTCATTGATGTCTAACTCATCTCCTCCTTCGCCTTTGCTTGACTTCACCTGGGAATGGAACCCGTGAAGAGTGCATCAAGATCCCACTAGCAACAGGCTCCCTTCTGTTTCGAAAAAACAAACACACACCATCAGGTTAACTTTCAACCAGATTCTGGATTCTAACCAGGTAAAACTCTTATCAATTTTTCCCACTATCTGTGTACCTGGTTTCACAAGTCTAATCTCTGAGAAAACTTCCTTAGTTGCTTTTGAGTGACTCAAGGACTGAAGTTCCGCTTTGCATCCAAGGGCTGGCCAAGGAGAATCTGTCAAGTTACTCAACTGGTGAGTATTCCTGAACCGGTTTCAAACTCAGAAAACAAAAAAAAAACACAAATCTGTCAAGTTCAGGTTCTCAGCATTTCAACTTCTGTAACATTATATCTTGTGCATTAGCTTATAGAGAAGGTAAGGGTAGTACTTGTTTAGTAGCCAACACAGATACTTAAACCAGTAACTAACCCAGGTTGAGGAAAAAGAAAATTGAAAGATAGGTCTGTAAATGAAAGAAAAAAACAGAAGAAGAAGAAAAGTCATATAGCAGTTTTCTGTTTTAGTTCAGTTTTTGGTTTCTGAAATCCTTGGTTTCAGTACCAACACGATGCAGTAGAAATAACAGTGTTGACTTGGGTTGTTTTAGAATTAAAAAACTGTATTAAAAACACATAACTAAGTAAATAAACAAGTTGAGGAAAAATGGGAGATGGGTTAGATAACAGAAAACTAAATGCATCAGTTTATACCTTCTGCATCTGTTGCAATTCCAGCAGCCCAAAACTATATTGTCTTGGGTCTGTTTTATAGCCAAAACTAGATGCATCCTCTATATGTTTTTTGTAACTAAGTAACTAAACACCTAGCTAAGTAGGCAGGCAGTTTGGGAAGAGTTGAAAAATCAACTCATGAACAGAGAACACATAAGAGAATATGTTAGTTTGTAATTTCAGGTTCCTTGTCGATTTAGCTTGGGACACTTCAATAGCTTTTAACTAGGAGTCTTGAGTCTGTTTTGGAGTTAAAAGTAAGTGAGTATTTTGGTATAAATCGTGAGGCAGCTAGAAGAACAGACAGTGAGCAAATAAGAGGATGGTTCAGTTTATGAATTTCAGGTTCTGGAAATTTCTCATGCTTCAGTTTCAGTTTTAGCTTCTGAAGTCCTTGTTTCTGTAGGAACATGTTTCAGAAGGAATAACGTGCTGTTTTGGGTTGGTTTGAGTTTAGGATTAAATCAAAACACTTAACTAGGGAACTAAGGCAAACCGGGGAGGACTGAGAATCAATCTGTTAACAAGAAAAGAGAGAGTAGATGATGCAACAGTTTTCAGTTTTCAATTTTCCATTTCTTTCAAGTCTGTATAAACGTGAACAGAGGTGTGTAAGTGGTCATACTGAGAGATTTATGAGCTTAAAACTTTGCTAATTCATCTGATTACATGTGATAATATTTTGGGAAAAAGTAGGGGTCAGGTTATTAATGAAACAGAAAAGAATGCTCCAAGTTATCAGTTTCAATTTTTTTTAAAATGCTGAACTTTCGTTTAGTTCCAGTTTGAGAGCAGGTCTGTGGCATTAACTAGTTGTTTGGGATGGGTTGGAGTCTGAAATCTCGTCGTATCATTTAAGTAAGATGGGGAGTGTTTTAAACAGAAGAGAAAACTGGTTTAATACTCTGAAAGTGGACTAGAATACAAAGTATACTGAAGTTGTAATTTCAGTTCCTGCAGTTTCTGTTTTCTGTATAACTGAACTTAAGAGGAGTTGGTAATGTTGGTTTGGGTTGATCTTGAGTGTAAAAATTTTGATCAAACATTTGATTAACTGAGTTAGCAATTAGGGATAAATCACAAGACAGATTAATACCAATAGAAGAGAAACAGAAAAGAGAATGATCAGTTTGGTGTTTTGCTCTCTGAAAGTTTGTTTTTTTTGTGTAACTGGGTGCAGAGAGTTTTTAAAGGGGTTATAGTGGGGAGTGTTAAGAGCTCAAGGTTTTTACTAAATCATCTAACTAGATATGATAACACTTGGGAAATAGGAAGTCCAAATTCGAGAGTAAAGAAAACATTAAGGGGAGTGGAAGTCATCAGATTTTGGTTTCAGAATTTCAAAGAAAAAGAAACTGCTGTCTCTATGTAATTAGTACCGGAACTACATGGGTGTTTATTGGGTTGTCTTAGAGCTAGAAGGGTAATAAAATACATAATTTAGCAACTAAAGCAGTTGAGGGGAATTAAGAAACAGATTAGGTAACAGAAGCAAGATAACAGAAGAAAAAGAGAGCAGAGCTTAATACTTCAGTTGTTATGTTTCGGCTCCTGGAAGATTGTTCCTGTTTCAGGTGGTTAAGTTAAAGTCTCACTAAATAAGTTAACCAAGTGGGAATACACTGGGGGGAGTTAAAACCGATTCAGGAAGCTAAAATGAAGATGAGGGAATGGTGCACAGAGTTGGGCTTTCTGAAATCCTTGTTTCTGTACCACTGGTTTACCGAGGTATTAAGGGTGTGCAGTGGGTTAAGGACTAATCCAATATGTTGCTAAGATACTGGACTAGGTTGTTATATACATGTGAAGGTAAGAAGTCAGTTAAGGGAATTAAGACTGAAGGTCAATGTAGTGGAATACAGTGCTGCATGTTCCAGTTTTGGTTCTATAGTGCAGGTTCTGTAAACAAAGAAAAACGAATGACAGGAGGGATGTGAGTGTTGTATTGGGTTTGAAATAAACTTAAAACATTACTAATACACTTGAGAGAAGTTACAGACACTCTTGGGTTGAATTAGAAGTTAATCTAATAAGCTAACAGCAAGGATCAAAGAGGAATAAACTGATCCTGTTCCAGTTTTCTTTTAACAGTTTTCCCTGATTGAGTGTTTCAGTATAACTGCATTTCAGGAGTATTAAGAGTGTGAAATAGATCTAGAAATGAACTAGAATCTTACTATAGACCCACCTAAGAGAGTAAACAACTTGGGGAAATTTAGAAAACAGTTTAATACAGTAAACTGCAAGGCTAAGTGTAAGTGTGCACAAGGATGTGTTTCAGTTTTTCGATAAGTAGTATCTTATGTACAAGGGTCTTACGGAGGTGTTAACATTGTTGCTCTAAGCTGGTTCCTAGATTAAAACAGCTCTAATACTATCAAGGGAGGTTGTGAACACTTCTGAGAAGATAGAAATCTAAGAAATACATCAGAGAAGGAGTTAGAGCGGAGGTATGCACAGTTTGGTTGTTTCAGTTTTTGAGACTTGTGTCTCTGTTTGGTCAATATCCAGAAGTGTATAGAATGTGTTGTTAGTTACTTAATGAGCCCAAATCATGGCAAAAGCATTTGGTTAGGTTAATGAAACATCTTGGGAAGTTTAGACACCCTTAGATACATTAAGAGTATTATAATATAAGGTTATGTACAAGAACCTTGTTTCAGTTTTGAAACATTTAAGCCTCAGTATAAAGGAGTTCTAGAAGTAATTGAGGAGTGTTATTGTGTAATTGATGGGCTTAAACCATAGCTATTTAGCTAAGGAGGGAATACACTCTAAGCAAGTTAAAGCTACCTTAGTTAAACTTGTTACAATTTAGCGTTTAATATCCTCTAGAATAATAGCTAGGGGGAGTACTTATTTAACTCATATAACGATGATGTAAACATCTTAGGAGTTAGATAATAATCTAAGGTGAGTACTTGGGAAGTTCTAAGGTTTAAAAATAACCGTACATTCAACGACTCACTTAGGGAATAACACCTGGTATAAATAAGATAAACTAGAATAAAATGTCGTCACATGAAATCATGGACTGACACATTGTTTTTAATCAGCGTTAGGATCGTAACGAACGCCGACCAGGAACCCGTGTGTGAGACGACATTTGCCTCTGAATAAGGTATGGACATGTGTGGTTCGTATGTTGCCGTGTTACACGGCTTGTGTGCTGTGTGCCTTGTGTGTGAAAATGACCATAAGATTAAAGCATGAAATTGGATTGCTTGCCTATCTTGCCTATGTGATTGTTATATCGTTGTTGCATATTACTTGCGCGCACACAGTAGTTTAGTCCCTTTCGCGTTATGGAACTTTGAGATGAAACACAGCGAACTATGTAAACAAAGAAACTACATAAAGGGAAAACTAAACGAGAACCACAACGAACTATGAAAACAAAGAAAATGCTATAAAGGGGAACTCCTCTCTAACTATGGAGGACGTACCATGACACCCACTATGGTGTCTATTCATTAATGATAATGAAGAGCAAATCTCAATTGGTGGGACATGACGAACCACGTGGACAAACATAAGAACTATACAAAGGGAAAACTCCTCTCTAACTATAGAGGACCACTAATGACACCCACTATGGTGTCGAGACTATAATGAGAACGAAACGAGAAGTACCAAATGGTGGGACATGAGGATAACCCGGGAAGAAGACATCTCGGGCCGCGCGGTATGGAATATTCGGGAGTTGGTATCTGCATCAGATCCTTCACCCTTCTGTGTGGAGCACATCCTGGAGTCTAGAGGCGACTCCGCTTTCCCAGCGCATGACGTCGGGAATGGGGGAGTGACAACTTGGTGGAGCTTATCCTGGAGTCAAGAGGCGACTCCGCTTTCTCGGCGCATGACGCCGGGAATGAGGGATTAGCTATGGAGGCGACGTCCTCCAACGTGCGGTGATAAAAGAATTCACAAAATAATCCTTAAAGAAACAAGGAACGATTAGCACCTACATAATGAAGTCTCGGGATCTAATCTATATCCCCCCTGACTCGGTGCCAGAGAATAAAGGAAAACTTGTGTAATGAGACCAAGCAAACAAGAGAAAGTCACAAATGTGATCCTTTAAGAAACAAGGAATGAATAGAACCTATAGAACAAAGTCTCGGGATCTAACTTATATCCCCTGACTCGGTGCAAGAGAAGAAAGGAAAACATGTGTAATGAGAACAAGAAAACAATACGTAATCTCTTGAATGATCCCATAGTGAGGATCGACGGTATAATATACCTGCGCACACGTGGTATTATGTACTTGATTGTTGTTGCTACATTAGCAGCTTATTGTGCTGAGTTACGTGCTTGCAAGTTGTGCTTGGTTGCTTATTGATATTCCTATGCTACTTGCAAGATGTGCTTGGTTGCTTACTGATATTGCTATGATATCATGGTGTGCTGATGTGTGCTTTACTGCTTTAATATAGCATGTAAAATGACTTAATAATATTCGACCAAGTAGTCGTGTGGCCCGGTAACATGCGGGCTTCACACGTTCATACTCGGCATAGTTTTGCTGAGTCCTTTATTTTTACAGGTATGGATCTGGACGATGACGGAGAGTAGGCGAGTGACTACCATGGGGGTAGTCCTTCTGGGTAAGACGCTTAAGTAGTATGTTAACGAATGGGTTGTGTTGTTTAAATTATTAACTATACTTTAGACGCTCGGTACTTGGTTCGTAATTCCTGTTCGTACTTGGTTTTGGTTAAGGTTTAAATTCCAGTCATTCAGACCGTAACTTGGAGTTAGTGTTGTGGACTGTCAATCACGTGGGTGGTTGGCGTCTGTAGCACCCGAATAGAGTAGTAACCGCTGCGTAGACATCTCGTAGTACCGTTAGGCTCGTCGTTTGATTGTTGGATATTATTCGGGGGTGTTACAGTGGCACGCATACAACACTACATTACCAGTGGATTAAATACCTACATGTTGTTATACAAAGAACTTTTACTCAAGTTTCTCACTAACTTTCCTTATAAATAATAAACGTCGTTATCCCTAAACGCGATAACTGACAATACATAACAGTATGCTTGTTTAACGTCCTTGTGTGACGTCTAACTTATTCAATGCTACGGGAAGCGAGGAGCCCAGATGTTTCTGGCCATGCATGCAAATATGGAGGCTGTACCTGTCGCAGGTCGTCCTCAAATACAGTATACGTCATGACGGTGGTTTTGGGTGTAGACTTTGTCCACTCACCGGGTTAGTACCGGAACATTTTAAGCTGGGAGAACGACTGCATTCTTTCGAGGGTACGATACTCACATATAATTTTTGAAGTTGAGAGAAAGATTTCATTCTCTCGAGGGTACGATACCCACACCTATATTTAAGTACAGGAGTTGACTACGTTCTCTCTTGCGGGATTTATTACCCGACCATTAACGCGAGAGTCTTATCTCGTCTGAAGGGTTTATCATACCCGATCCAAAGTTAAATTACTAACTTGACCTCTTCTGTCATGTTCTCTTTGTGATGATGTTGACCTTGTATGGTTACTTGTGTGATTTATTTATGATGCATGTTTTCAGTATTTGATTAAATGAACTACATGCTTAAGACAAAGTAGTTGTGCGTGGCCCGCTAGCTTATGGGCTGCACGGGTTCATACCGGCAATTTATTTTGCTGAGCCATTTCACGGCTAACCATTCACAGGTACCTGAAGAAAGAAAAGAATACCCGACCGAGTGTAGGTGGGGTAGAATTAAGACATGAGATTATTACTGTCTCTATCGTTTTACAGTACTGTACTTTTTCTATTAGCTTTTGTTATTTTTAGCGGTTTGTATTCAGCGCTCAGACTGTATCATTTGTAAGTTGTATTGGAGTTAGCCTTGTTAGTCACATGGGTGACTAACGGTGTTGTAGCACCACCCGTTTTATGTATTTATTCCGCTGCATTTCCAGTATCTTTGGGAGCTATCATCGTTCAGGTTGTGGGGTTTCGGGTTGGGGTGTTACAATATGTTTTAATGAACATCTGTACATGTTTGTATGACCATCTGTACAAGTTTTCTCCCTTATATGTACATGTTTTAATATAAGGATGTACATATTTAATGATTCGTACAGGTTTATGTGACCATCTATATGTTTTTAATGCGAAGATGTACATGTTTTTACGTGACGATGTACATGTTGTAATGAACATTTGTACAGGTTTGTATGACCATCTATACAAGTTTTCTTTTACGTTATGTGCACTATAACCCTTAGTAGCGTCAATTTTACTTTTTTTTAAAAAGAATACATTTTTTTACTTGCAAGGTCAACATATGTAGCTAGGATGGCTACATCCGGATGTAGCTCAGACTGATTGTTTTTATTCTCTTCTTCCAAAACATGTTCTGAAAAACCTGGAGGTCGAGAAGTAAAATATCCAGAAGAACAAAAGACCCTCATCTTTGAGAGCTCCTCCGCCATTCCTCCCAATCTCCACAAAAACCCAGAGCCTTCCATTGTCTGCACACATCCTTTTGAAATCTCAAAACTGCGAACTCAAACCTAGAAAACACCAACCGAGCAACACGTTTTTCACTCTTTATTCAGAATCTTCCATTCTTCTCCAGAAACTCGTTTTGAAACCTAGAGATAGAGAACCTCAAAACCAAAGAAAAGCTTCACTCACCCATCGGAATCCTTCAATCCATCGAGAATCGCCTATACCTCACTAGAAAAATCCCACTACATACCATCCCTTCCCCGACTTATCAGACCCCCACAAGTGCCGACGACTCTCCTTCAGTGAACCCATTGACCACTCTCTGGCCTGGTACAAACACCTTCATTTGAGGCGTACAGATGCTTCAGCAGCGATCCACACCACTTATTCCCTCTCAACCTCGCTCCGTTCATTTTCCTCCTCTTCACTTACGAGTTCGGTCCATAACTGTAAAGTTGCCTTGAATTCCTATTTACATTTATGGAGGAGAATTAAATGTTCTACATTTATGGTGGGGGATTTAATGGTCGACATTTATGTTGAAGAATTCAATGGTCTACATTTATGGTGGAGATTTTATGGTCAACATTTATTGGAGACATTAATAGCGGAGAGTTAATGGTCAACATTTAATGTGGATTGTATGGGCAGCTTTATGCGATTTATTACCATAACTTATGGTTATTCTAGAAGACTCCAAGGATCACCCACCACTATAAATAGAGGCTTATTCTTGGCACAATTCATCCATCCAACAACCGATTTAGTTTTGAGAGAGTTGGTAATAGATTTGAGAGGTTTGTAATTTTGTGAGTGTGAGAAAAGAGAAGTTGTAATATCCCACACCAAGTTGTGAACTCGCTTAGAGCTGAAGTTAGAGAGTTGGTGATGATTGAGTGCCTCTTTTGTAATCTCACAATATTATAGTGGAAGTTTGGATCATACTGTGGTCCCGAGGTTTTTACCCTGAGTTGAAGGGGTTTTCCTCATAAATTTTGTGTCTTGCTTTATTTCCATTGTTCAATCTTTGGGCGTGTTATTCCGGTTTATACCTGTGAACCCCCAACAATAACTGAGGTAAATCACTGGTGGAACTCGTACACCAGACTTCAAACGGGGTTGGGAACAATTCATTTCGAAACCAACAAAAGGGAGCTGGCACTCTCGCATTTCTTTTGCTATGATGGGCTCTAGTTATCTGTTAGATTACAAATAACAATCGATTTGTTTATCTATTCTGCCCCTTTACGAACTGGCTAGGATGAGTAAATTTTTTCTGCAAGCATCTATTTAGCTTATTGTGGTCGTGTGACTATTTTTACAGACTAACTCTCATGTTTTGCTTCTGGTCTCTCTTGGTGGTTTGTCTTCTCTACTTCTTCTGTTTTGACTAATTCATGTGTGGACATAATATGCGATTGGTCCCCTTGATCGATTATTCATCGTTCTGTCATTGTTTTGTGCATTCTGTCGTTTGGCTCATAGCAAACAAATATCGTTCTCACTTCAGTTTATGCGTTCAACAACAATGCAATGTAGTTCAACCCTGTCAATTTAACAGGGGTTCTCTTTCAGAATCGATAAGCAATAAAATAGAAGAATAACTAGCTTATGAATTCTTGCCCATGTACTAGTTTTTATTTTACACGCTTTTGCTTAGAAATCAATGAGATAAGAGCTCACTGTCAACAAGAAGCTAAAAATGATGGATCGATGATATTTAAGGCTCACCAACATATAAGAATAAAATCTGGAATCCTTTGACATATGACGTTAAGTGCTTAGATTTTAGTCTCTCATTTCCCCTTTGTAGATTATTGATTCGACCCACACCTATATATTTAGGTTTTATTTGGCGCTTTAATGACCTCGGTTGATTGAATTATTCTAGTGTAGTTTTCTTTCTTGGAAGCGAATCAATCTATTTAGTTGAAATTTTGGCCTGTTGATATCAATCGTTTTCATGCAATTCACATTGTACAATAAAGATAAAATCGATTGAAATCTTATACCGGCGGACATGTGCTTCATTTTACCACTCTCCGTTGCTTTACCATGAAAATGATTCAACTCCATGTTCTGTGTTAATTGTAATATAGGTTTATCGCTATGTTTTGACCATTATTTTGATCTCATATCTAGGCTAGGACAGGAGAATCCTAGACAGCCTTCTAGGTTATCCACTTATTTTTAGGATTGATTTATCAGTTCAGGTCCACAATTTTTTATGGGCCTCTTTAAAAAAGCCTCAGGACTTATTCATAGATGTTGCCCACATTAAGGTTGTAGTACCCGAGGGTCGTAGTATGTGTTTGTGGGTGACCTGACATCTCTCCTAGTAAAAAAACATTCTAAACCATCCTCAATTGTTAGATTAAAATTCACAATCAATAATCCAATTCAAAAAAAAAAAAATAGAGTTCCACATCAGATTTATTTCCAAAATAAAATTTTCTCTCAAAAACTCCATATTATCTTGCATTAAAAAAACATAAAAAAATCATTTTGAGATTTCAAAACTCCATAAAAACCAAATAATAATAAAAACAAATCGAAATCATATCTTTTCTAAAATAAAAATCTGAATTTTAAAAGTTATTTTTCTTCCTTTTTAATAATAAATAATAGCTTCAAAATTCATAAAAAAAACATTACAAAAATTACCCAAAACCCATCTCTTAAAAGTGCAAGACCAATTTGGTCCAAACCCAATTCGAATTTGAGGCCCAAGTTTGAAATCCATTTCTTGTTCAAACCCAAGGTCAAAACCGGCCTAACAACCTAGTCCAAACTGGCCCAACAACAAGGCCCCATATCAAGGCCCAACTATGGACCAATTTCTAAGGTTCAAACCCGCCCAAAACCAAGCCCGATCCAATTCTAAATTAGCCCATAAATCAACTAAAAAATAAGCTCGGCCAACTCCACTTCGAAAATCAGTAAAAAAAAAAGACTAATTCAATTCAATTTCAATCCAATTCCAATCCAATTTTAATTCATTTTCAAATCAACTTCAATTAAATTTCAATCCAATTCCAATTCCAATTCATTCTCAATTTCAATCCAATTTCAATCTCAATTTCAATTCAATTCCAATCAAACTTCAATTCCAATCCAATCTAATTCCAATTTCATTTCAATCCCAATTTAATTCAAAAATTAAATTTCAAATTCCAATTCAATTCAATAAATCATCTCAAATTCCAAAAAATTGATTTCAAATTCCAATTCATTCAAAAATTGATTTCAAATTCCAATTCATCTAAAAATTTATCTCAAATTCCAATTCAAATAAAAAAAATCATCTCAAATTCCAATTCATTCGAAAATTCTTTTCAAATTCCAATTAAATTCAAATATCATCTCAAATTCTAATTCATTCAAAAATTCATTTCAAATTCTAATTCATTCAAAAATTCATTTCAAGTTCCAATTCATTCAAAAATTCATCTCAAATTCCAATTCAATTCAAAAAATCATCTCAAATTCCAATTCAATCAAAAATTCATTTCAAATTTTAATTCATCCAAAAATTCATTTCAAAATCCAATTCATTCAAATATTCATTTCAAATTCCAATTCATTCAAAAATCCATTTCAATTTAAAAATTCATTTCAATCCCAATTCAATTCGGAAATTCATTTCAAATTCCAATTAGCTAAAAAAATCATTTCGATCCCAAATAATTCTAAACTTCATTAATCTCAACATTTCTTAAACTCCAAACACCTTGAAAACTTCAAACTCCTCAAAATCTCAAATACCCATATTCTAATTATCTCATAGACTCAAATCATCTCCCCAATTCCCATTTCCCCCACACTCTGAATGTCTCACAGACCCGAGCGTCTCACAGACTTTGTCATCCCAAAGTTTCAAATGTCTCACAGACCCGAGCGTCTCATAGACTTCGTCATATCAAGATTTCAAATGTCTCATAGACCCGAGCGTCTCACAGACTTCAATATCTCACTCCTCCCACCATTTCAACATTTCGACTATCTCAAAGACCCGAGTGTTTCAAAGACTACATCCCACCGTTCAAATATCTCAGGAGGATTCACGCATCTCTTAAAAACTCTCAAATCTTTGACAATACTTAAATACCTCCAGAACCCACAAACTTCCATATTTCACAAACTTGGACTTTTCCTAGTCATGAATTCTCCAAAATCTTTCAAGCTCCTCCAATCTCAAACTTCTCAAAACCCCAATTTCCTTAAAACCTTGAAACTCTCCAAATCCCTATCCTGAACTACGTAAGGTCTGATCTCAACAAAGAGTTGAGTACGTAGGCAACCCACCAGGGTGTGACCCTGTTCTAATAAAAAACGTTCTCCTAAAGCAATGCTCGTACCTCCTAAAACATTAAAAAACCAGAGATCCTCTCAGATATCCTTTGACTCTTTCAAACACTCAAACTACCAGATTTTTCCCGATCTTTCAACTCTTTCAACCTGTTAATTCTCCATTTGGCGCTAGCTTGGCATAAAATCTCACCTCATCCACTCTTCATCTCTTCTTGTCCTATCCTATCCTTATGGATTTTCAAAATGAGTCTCTCTAACAAAGGTTTTGAAAGAAGGAAAACCCAACAATTGGATCTCGAGGTTTCCTCAGGCACCATCCAAAGCTGTGGTCGTTGCCACTTCGAAGGGGTGTAACCCAGTACGAACCCACACGGAATCTCTATAATGACCAGATAAGTCCTATCCATAGTCAACACTTTTAGAGTCAAACCACGGTTCTTAGAACCCTTTCCCTTTCCTTCCTAGTTCATTTTAGGTCAAACTAGGTGGTGACTCTAGTCATTTCCGCCTTTAGGGCATAAGTCTACGTGGAGCCCATTGAGAGCGGGTGTAGTGCTCACAAGAATTGCCCTCAAGCTTTTGGGAAAGACGGACGATATAATAGGTATTTGAGGGATGCCAGAATAATGGGTTTTCACCCTCCACAAAATGGCATTTTAGGATTTAGGCTTTTCAGTCAAGAACCATTTAGATAGACCCCCCCCCCCCCATACTGAAAAAAAGACCCTCCACAGAATGATGACTCTGCTGGGGAAAACTTGAGTAAGTTTTTCTGATAAACTTGGTCAAGGTAGACTGAACTCCAATCATGATTGTCACGATTCCCCAATTTCTTTCAAAACCTTCAAAAGTTTTATTCAAAATTTATTAGGATTACTCTACTCCACACTTAGAGTGTGTTTGGAGAGGATAGCTAGGATGTGAGTGTAGAGCTTATAATTGACCTTGCTTGTCATGTGTGTGTGAGCCTCAATTTTTGAACCACTATCCTAAGTTGATTCAGGTTGATTAGGATTTGGTCGGGTTCTAGGTCCACTTATAACCTAAGTTCAATAACTAAGTCGTGAAACTATAATTATTAAATCCTAAGTTAGCTCACTGGAACCTATTAAGTCGCCACCTAATTTTGACCTACGGTAAATTAGAAAAGGAGAGTTCGGGTTCGGGGGCTTGGTATTTGACTTTTCCGGGTTTAATTTACTTTCACTACCCTTATAAGTCGTTTGTCCTCTACTTATGTCCATTACAGCTTATTACGAGGCCGGTTTAACCTAAATGCACAAGTTTCTGATTTTTTGTATGTTTAACATATTTGACAAAAAATTAAAGTGGATGTTGAAATTACCGAAACTAGGGTTTCGGAAGTCGAATTAGGTCAAATTTTAGTAGAATTCTAACATGTTTTACCATCGAATTCAAGATGATTCTTCACGTCGGGATCTTCGGAGGCCTCGTGGATGCCGGTTCCGGATTGAGTTCGACCCGAGCTTCTGACTATTGGTGATTGAGGGTGTTCTTCACGTTTTGGTGTTGATTTGGTGGTGGTTTGATGATTATTGATGTGGAGGGAGTTGAAAAACGTGTTTAGATGATGATTTTTGAAGGTGTTTGATGTGATTTCGGTGTTCGAGTGCTAAAAAACATGGAGAAGTTGTGACGGCTGGGAGCTCTAGTGTTCTAGAGTTCTTGAGATTCTGATTTGCTCTTGGGATAAGGTCTCTTATATAGGCATCACTAAAGATAGAGTAATTCGGTAAAAGCTAAAGTTACCGAGATTTGGACAAGTGATTTTTGGAGTAAGTTTGGCTACAAAACTTTAACCATGTGTAGAAGAAGATATTTCTGATTTTTCTAGGGAGAAATTAGAATTTTTGGATAATGGAATACTTTTAAACTCAATTTCTCGTCAGATTCATTCTTAAATTACTAGAAATTTATTGGAAATTTGAAAAAAATCAAAACTCTAAAGGCATTATACTCTAAATGTCAGCCTTCATATTGTATTAAATTTTCAAAGCATTCCGAGTTGATTTGAGTCATTTTTTGAGGAGAGAGAAAGCTTATGGGGTGGCTTAGGAGCCCTAAAAATTACAAAAATGCCCATCGGGATACTAAGCTGTCACTAACACTCCGGAACGCGCTGATCGAACCGGGATTCCTCATCGTTTGACCGGAATACTCTTTACAACACATATGCCTTAGAGACTCTACTCCGGGGGGTTAACATTTTGGGCATAACAGATTGACCCCCGTTAACTAGGCTTTAAAATGAAGATGAAAAGACTTGATGCTTGAGTGGTACCCTAAAATTTCATCTGGTCTCGAGGAATGAGCTCCCCGTCTTGGATATATACCAATGATTTAAGACAAAGATAGGGGACTTATTGCCACTGGCCACTAGTTGTTACTTCCTAATGAGTTGACACAAAGATAGGGGGACTTATTGCCACTGCCCTGCCAACTCCTCCGAGCATCTAAGGTGTGGGAACCTAAAAGAGGATAGAATACTTCTAGGGACCCGAACCTATTCCAAAATTTAAAAAGAACAGGTGTAGGAAGTGAAATGTGCCAAACGTGGCAATGATAAGGTGTTATGAAGAAATTGTAAAATGCAAATGAAGTGCCCGTTGGGACCGGAACTTGTACTGAAATACCCCAAATATTTATTAACTTATTTAATAAGGATTAATTTGAATCATGAGCGTTAATTGCTATAAATATCATTGTACAAATATATAGTCCAAAATGGACACTAAATCATATATTAAATCACTAATCAAAAGAGAATATTATTGAGGAGAAATCAACTCCTAAAATTAATATCTCATGTAACATATTAGTACATGTATTAAATATCACAAATACCACTCATAAAACTATATAAAATATTTTATATAGTCAAAACAAATTGTAAGTGCTATACACTTATATATATACACATTAAAAATATGAAATAAAACATGTTACCACCAAATATATAAACAAGTCAAATACACATTAACGTACAACATTAATGTACGAAAATCAAGAAACTCTCCCTCCACTAACTATACTCTCGGCACACATACATATCAAAAAGGAAGACGAAAATTGAAAAACAACCAAAAATTAGAAAGATAAACAAGTATAAATTTAAAGCATAACAATATGAAATCACTTGTACTTTTCCCCATCTTCTTCCTACATTCTAGGCTAACATCCTTCCAATTTTCAATTCTTTCAGTTGTTATTAATAAAAGAAAAAAAATTGAAAAGCAAATTGTCAAAAGAGAAACAAGTATACAAATGTGTTATAATATTAAAAGATGCAATTTACAAATGTTCCCCCCAAAACCCATGTATAGCCGGCTGCAAGTGCACAAAAAAAAGAGATAAAACACAATTAGGAAATAAATAACAAAATAAAGTACTACAAGTACAAGTCTAGACTTACCTCTAATATCACTCCCTCTTCCACTCTTTCCCATGTTGTCCGCAGCAGCACCAGTTTCTTTCTTTCTTTCTTCAACCCAACAACAACTCTATTCTTCTTTTTCTTTTTACGGTAGCAGCAGTCCCTTTCCATCACTCTCATTGCAGGCTGTAACAACAGGTACAACTCTCTTTTCTTCCTCATACGACAACACCCTTCTAGCCTACTACCACTTGCGCCAAATGGTAAATTCTCCCCTCTTTCTCATCCTTTCTTTCCGGTTTCCCATGGGTGATAGCCCCACTGAGTTTCCCTCCTTACATGTGACTGAAACTCACTTTTTTCCCCTCATTTACGGTGGATAACAACAGGAACAAACAAGAAGGAGCTGCTGCATTCTTTTCCTTCCTCATTTTACAGTAGCAGCAGTAAACCATCTCTCTCTCGTTCTCCACCTGCTCCTCTCTTTTCTTTCTTTTTTTTTCTGATCTTTGCTGCTTCTTACAGACAACAAGGAAGAAGAAAGCACACTCCCTTCCTTATTTCCGATTTGTACATCGGCAAACAAGGACAAGAAACAAGGTAAATCCTGTCCTCTTCATCTCATTCTTCTTTTGTTTTTTTTTTTTTTTGATCTGACCGCTTCCATACAGAAGCTGAAGTCTTCTTTCCCTCCTCCTCTACGACAACAACATGCCCATCTAGCTCTCTTTTCATTTCCAGTTTGCAACAGCAAAGAACAAGTCAAGAAACAAGGTAAAGACCTATCCTTTTCCTTCTTTACGTTTTCTTTTCCAGCACCTTCTCCCCCTCTGATTTTCCTCCATCTTCCAAGGTAAGGAACTCCCTTGTCAAGGCTTCAAATCGGCTGAAAACTGCCAAGAACTTGAAGGACTCATCTGAGTTTAAATGGTAAGAAAACAACCTCACACACCCTCTCCTTCCACCCTTACATTTATGTCCGAAGATGTACAGTTTTGGACACCTTCCTTGACTTGTTTTTGCACCCGCATGGAGGCTGGCTTCCAGCCCATTGATTGAGCAAAACTCCTCCAAGAACTCACTCCTCCAAAGGCTCCAAGAGAAGGTAAATAAAACGTGACCTTCATGGAGATTTAAACTCTTATTCTCCTCTGTTTTTTTTGCACAAAACTGAAGATATCCTTCCTGTTTTTAGCTGACCGAAAGCCACCCTTGGACATCTCCAAAACTCAAGGTAGAGTCACTCTCTAAATGTCAAGAGATTCATGTTTAAAAGTCCTTAAAATAGCCACTTAAAAGAGTCATTAACTTGACTTGTTTGCATGATGTAAATGATAACCGCATGAGTTATTTAACTCAAGATTGCCATGAGCTCAAGGCTACATTTTAAGGGGAGAACCCAAGTTCAAGAGTGCCGTGAAGGAGGGTGTATGTGCTGGGTGATCCTCCATGTGGTTAAGTAAGGTAAGTACTCCTAAAAACTTAATAAAGTTTTTAAGCAAATTATTGGAACAATAGAGAGGATCCGAGAGAATAAGTATATGTATATGTGCTAGTTAAGTCCTAAATATGTGCATAAAATTAAGGGTTGAGTATCTGATTATTAAGACTAGTTGCTAATGGCCTATTAACGTAAACTTCATAAATTATTAATGGAAGGGAAATGGCTGAAGAAAATTAACTATAATTGAACAAACCGAGAGAGAGTAGGTGCTAGTATGTATACTAATTAAATCCAAAATATGTGGAGAAAATTAATGGGAAAACATTTGATTAGGGAGATTAGGTGCTAATGACTTATTAAAGTCAAGTTTATAAATTAATAATGAAAGCAAAATGATTTAAAGAAGTTAAATATACATCTGTACAGAAACCGAGAGCATATATGCTATTTAAATCCTAAAAATGTGGAGAAAATTAATGGTTAAATACTTGATTAGTGAAACTAAGTGATAATGGCCTATTTTAGTTTATTTTATAAGTGATTAATGAAGGTAAAATAATTTAATGGTGTTAAATCAAAATCTGTATAAGCCGTGAGCTATGGTGTATTTTGAGACATGTTTATGGCATTTAATAGTTAGTGATATGCTATGTTTAAGCCATGTATTTAGGCATTTTTATTATGCTTATTTAAGCTTTAAATATTGATTATTAAATTTTAGTGTAAATAAATGAATTAAATAAAAAAATCTGGCGCAAAAATATAATTTTAGTGAACATAACCTCCTAGGAATATTTTACGTGAATATTAGTGGATTTAGGTGTTACTTTAAATATAATGTTACAATATGATTTGAATAAGCTTTATAAGTATATAAATAAATAAAAGATCATTATGGGGTGAAAATGGAATTTAGAAAAAAAATATGGAGGGCAAAAGCTAATTAAAACCGAGAGGAAATGTTTGTAAGAATTTAGAAAACATAAAATGAAATTTTATGAATTTATAGTACTAAGTGTAGAACTAGAGAAATTAAAACGGTATTTTCATAATTATGTTAAATACTGGTCAAAGTGAGTATTTGGGTGGTCAAACTTGACCACATGTGATGTTTAACCAAGTTAGAAAAATAAATAAATTTATTTGGTAATTTAATGAAGTATTAAGTTAAAGATGGAGTTTATAAAACCATATGGGGTGTATATGGTAATTATCGAAAACTATGGGTTGAAAATGAGATTTAATAAAGTTAAAGGGCTGTTCGGAAATTTCGATAGATTTTGGGTTTATTTTGGTGATTAAATAAGTTAAGGATTATAATATATAGTTTAAATATTAAAATGTAACATTTATAAAGTTTATGGGGTTATATGTAAATAATCAAAACTTGGGGGACGGAAAATAATTTTAAGACAGTCTAGGGGCTGTTCGGTATTTTAGAAAATTATGGGAATTTTGGAATTAAATAAGCTAATGTGTATAATATAAGGTTTTAGGTATTAAATTGTAAGTTTAAGAAATAAGGAGGGATAATATGTAATGAAAACAAAGTTGTGGGAAAATAGTATAAATCTGGACAAAATATTGGGGTACTGTCCGTAAATATATGTATGGATATATGCATGTAATATAATGGCTAAATAGCTTAGGTTATAAATTAATGAGGTGAGTAATGTAACAAATACAACATATGGGCTAGTTTTGTAAATAATAAAAAATGAGTAGGGAAGAAAAGAGATTTCCGAAAACATTATGTGTTGTTCGGAAATATGCACATATATATATAAGAATATAATATGGTTTAAAAATCTTTGGTTATAAGTTAAATGAGTTTGGAAATGTAGTAAATATAATGTTTGGGTTGACATTGTAATTAATCAAAATAAAACGGGAGGATATATAAATTCCAAAATTAAAATGGGCCGGTTCGGAATTTTAAAAGATATGGGCAGCTTACATTATAAAGTTGAAAATGATATCATGTGACATTTTATTAAAGTGTAAGAGAATATACCATTAATGAATTAACATGGTATAAATATTCCTTGTAAACAATTACATAAAATGATGAGTCTAAGTTGAGAATTATGGAGAGTATATCATATAGTAGGACCTTATATTATAAGGGGCATAACAATGTATAAAAGTATATTGTATAATAGTGAACTAAATTTTCAATAAGAAACCTATGAATAAACGACACAGATGAACAATATACACTTTTCATGGAATGATGAAGTAATTTAATATGAAAAGCTATATAACTCATATAATATGGGATTTTAATATGGGACGGAAAATAATATATGATGTTGTAAATATATATATATATATATATATCTATATATATATATATATATATTTATATCTATATATTCTTATCTTATCTCTATTTATCATTAATTGTCTTGTGTGAGGAGGAATATAACCAAAACGTATATTATAACGTGACTCGAACTATACATTGGTACGAATACGTATAAAAACTACGTACATGTGCATGTAAGTATGACGTACGAGAACGAACCGATGTACATAACGTGGATAGTTAATTAGCTACTATCACGTCATGAGTATAAATACAATAACGGATACATACATAATATATATATATATATATATATACATACATACATGTGAGTATTAATACATACACATGAACATAAGTGTACGTAATTATACGAAAACGAATAACCGCATTGGATATCATGGTAACTGAGGATCCGATCTCCACGTAGTAAATAAAATACAGTGTTGAATAATACACACTCGTAAGTTAAACTGTACGACCAAAATATAAATCCCGAAGACTCACGAAACCCCGAGTTAAACAACCAACCGATTAAGGAGTTAACCACGGGCTACGAGTCATGAATTACTATGATTAATTAGGAAGATCCGAAACAAAGATGCTAATAATAGTTACGTATCTCAGTAGATCGGGTTGCGGGATTCGAGCGCAGGGAACGTAGAGGATAGGCGTGCACTCATCGCGCTAGCGTTACTCGTCGGTGTACGGTATGTGAATGTGTGGTCTGAACGTCCTGAGGGTTTCCTTGGGTCCAGACATTGTGTGACTTATCTGCTTAAGATTGATATCTGTGTTGTGCATGTACTGTATGTGTTTATGTAACCGACCGTCAAAGCGTTTATTAATTGTGCGCGTACATCACTCGGACTTATGATAACAATTATCACCTAACCTATAAGTGAACCATTATGAGGGACTCCGAGTACTAACTTATGAGAGTAAACTAATCCTAAAATACTATGTGAGGAACTTAGTTTAGAGACCCGGTATTAACCGTCTCTAGAGCATTGACTCGACCTGTGTAAACATCACCTAGCAGACTCCTAGGTTGCGTGTAAGACCCGATAGGGCATCCAATGAATGTGTTCTCCAATAACGAGATTGAATCTCCTGGAGATTAATTAAAATACACTAACAAATGAGAGTGTAATAATTAATGATACATTGTTTAGTAAATCCTGGTCTGCATTCGTTCCAGTAGGTTACGCATAGTGATCACTAGAGTTTCGTACCCGTTTAGGGTTTACTCTTGTCAAGTCTAACGAGCCGGATACAATCGTTAGCCGGAATGTGCTACCGTTGGCACCTTGGTTTCGGCCATATGGATGTCTACCACTGTAGACAAGTAAGTCCATATACTCACTGGTAGATGGCATATGATTATTGTCCAAATTATATACGTGTGAGGCTAAACGGGAAATTGTCCTTAACGTGACACGCGTACGATTATGTGAGATTGTGATGGAAGCGGGCTTCGTATGATGGAAATGGAACAATTGAGTACAATTCAGTTAGGACTAACTGGTGATCCTTACTAACTACATTGGTTGATATCTTGCTAATGATGTGACTATTGTGAATCGTTGTGTGGATAATTCTGCATTTACAGTATTTTATAAGCATGTAAACGGAACAGCATGAAACGAATCTCATGTTAAGCAAGATGACTAATCAACCTAAGTAGCCTAAAGGGTCTAGGATCAAATTTTGCATACCAGCAGTTGGCTGAGCCTTTATGGCACCACATTACAGGGCTTGATCGAGCTATGAAGCGGGAGTGCGGGACTTCGGGGTAGTCAACGACGTTATTTATTTATCTCACCTTCAAAATTAGTTTATATTTAGTACGATGTAAACATTGGGATTACCTTAGATGCTCACTTACCTTATTTATTAGTTTAAACTTAGGATGATGTAGTATATATCTCGTTCATCACTGCAGTTATTAATGTTGTTGTTTATTGTATTACGTTATGCTTCTTTACTCGTATGGGCGAGTAAAGGCATGTGACACCCAAGTGATGATTAATGTTTTTTTAACTCCCGCTGTAAGACGTCTTTAATTATGCTACGAGAGTGATTATTACGCGTTTAATGTGATGGGTGTTACAAAAGTGGTATCAGAGCGGAGTACAGCTCTGATGACGAGATATTAGGACTAAGACAATGAGCTTAGGATTATGGGAATACGGGAAACGTTTATGAGGTACGAGACGTCTAGTCTTAAACGAACCAGTGTCTTAGTAACGCTACATGCGTAACAATTTGGCATATCTGTGTTATTGATTACTATACGGTAAACTACCCAGTGAGGATATGGCATAGCGTATTACGGGTGTCGAGAAGAGGTAGAAACCATGTAGGGCGAGGCATGTCGGGGGTGATGGAGGCCCTGCAACCCCGAATAGCGTTGAAACGGCAGTTACCGCACTAGCTTGATGGAAGAACATCCCGGGAAACAGTAGTGGTACCCCACCCGCCGCTGCCCACACATCGAGTATCACCCATAGAGGCAAGGTAATGGATGACGCCAAGGAGACAGAAGAATCCCTCCTATTCGAAAGACCGATGCGGTTACTATAGTCACTATGACATCAAGACAGACAACAGAGCTTGTGATACGATGAATCATTAAGGACTGGGGGTCCCGATAGTTACGTACTATCTAGAAGCGTACTTATACGCAATGAAGAATATACATTAAACCTTACTTTGAAGAAGGATAGGAAACCATAGGACAATCGGGTCGACTTGTAATTAGACACCGAAACCCTACCTAGTCAACCCGAGGAAAGCACACACGGGTGCACCAGAAGATCGAAAGCTAGAAAAACGAGTTTTAGACGATTATCAAAATGCATAACATGCGGTACCAAGGACTGCATGGAAGTCTCTCCTAGAAAGGGAATAGCTTCAACCGGATACAACCTAGAAGGTTCAGTAAAATCTAACCTACAATCACAATAACCATATGAGCTTGCGAGCTAAACTCCTAAAATTACTACAACACAACACTCAAGAAGAGGAATGTCGTACCAAGGACAACTAGAGTACTCCATCTGCTGGACCCGAAGCACCACGAGGTAGCCACGTGGAGCAGACCCCAGTCAATATGAGCAACTAGAAGGGGAAAGGAGTCACCAGGGGTAGAATACCCCGAATTTTGTGGGGACCTTAGGTGCTGGTACTAGTACGCAACACGATCTAGGTAACTGCACATCCTTAACTTAATAAATTGACTACATGAGCATGCGTCAGAATCCTTCTCCTACCATGATGGAGTTTAAAATAAAACTCAGAAAGAGCCTAACTCAGAGAACCTAGAAATAGAATTACCTTAGAAAACTTACCATACCTTAACGAACCGAAATAACTCCAATACTACCCTTCTCAAGACAAATCGTCTGAACCATACTCAAACGACCAGAGCGTCAACAAGACCAATAAATACAACACCAATGATTCAACCTGCATGGCGCGCTTCCTACAGCAAGCGCTATAATAGGCAATATACTAATAATTCCGTCTACCTCACACACTTGCTACAACAAGTGCTGTAATTACCACTACAACTATAACTATATCCGCAACCATAATTGCAACTATAACTACAACTATAATGACAACTATGACTGAATTATACAAGACCGGGTAGGCCATAACTACCGGTAATCACCAAATATTCGTACAATTTATGTACAAAATTCATAACTACAACTTGTCACCATAGGGTCACAAAACCCTTAAAATATAAGGACCAAAACCTCGAAAGGACCCGATGAGTCCGACCATTACAACCAAAGGGCATAAACCAGCCCATAACAAACTACACTCATTAAACAAAATGAACCAATAACATCGGCTTATGAGCCAAACACCATAACATACTTATTAAATTATTTAATGGTTTAAAAAGTGACGTGGGAGGTGAAACTTGATCCGGTACAGATCAAGGGAAGCCGAATGTAAATTGGGGTGGAAGGATAGTTCGACACTGATACTGATCACATCAGAGTCGGATGATTCCCGAAACTCTCTACAAGTGGCCACAATTAATCACATTAGGGATAGACAAGGAACTAATGTATACCAGCTGCAAACAACTAAAACACATCCAAGATAATGAATAAGGTAGTAAATATGAATACTCATAAATAACAATTCGCTCTCAAACAATCAGGGCCAATATTACGCCCATAACGGCATATGCCAAAAAAAATACCAGAAAAGGAAAGGAACTTGTTAGTCCTCAATAAGACCAAGATTGAAGACATTACACCGCAACACCGTATTTACTTAAACCAATCGCAACCATAGACGCGAATCGGTGTTGAGCAACTAAATAATTAACACCCACAGCACTACCCGTACCAAGGTGTGCCATAACCAACAAGGGACGAACAGGTGTCAGGATATAATTATACATTGTTAATCCAGTTGATCACACCGATCATTGGACGAAGTCTCCAAGTAAAAAGAATGGCTACTGCCGTTGGCGTCTCGCCAAACAATAGATGACGAAAGGGAGTATGTGTTAAGGACATGTCGTCTAATAACATGACAGCTGTCCGTGATAATAACTATATGAGTTAACAATGGCAAACAACCTAAAACAGTTATACAAGACACAAGTCTAGAAGAGCGAAAGTACCCCCTCCGACTATCTTCCAATATATAACAATTGAACAATAACATCTAAAATGACATGTCAAGTAATGAAAACTGGTTAAAACCAGACCACAATAAGAATTTCCATGAAAGGAAGAGAACACAAATCTTCACCATGAAGTCCAGAATTTACACCAAACAATATAACCCAAGAGATAGGGTAAAGTTAGAAGAACTATAATACGCACCGTAAATAACATGCGTAACCTACTTACTAATGAAAAAAAGCAAGAAACAATGAACAAGTGCCAAACTGCGCACCTGGTAACCGGATAACGGTAATTGGAGATCAACACATAAGTAACTCCAATAAAGGACTTACTAAGTAATGTGACAACAATACTTATCAATACGAGAGGTCGTAAATTCCTTTAAAACATCAATAAACTCATGTCAATAACGTAACCAATGGCAGAGGAGGAAAATCACCTCGTACCATTACGATGTAAACCCCACCATTAGGGCAAAATATCGCAAACACTTGTTGATTGAAGATGTGTGATCATACGCATTAGACAGGGGACCCGGGGAACCGAAGAATTCCCTCGGAATACACCCCAATACCAAGTAAAAGGGAGATTGACAACAGAATACTTCACGAACACGTGACGGACACTACGAGTATACAAAGCGAGATGTGGGATGACCGCACTCCATAGGTAGCTTGTGGGCTTGACAGGCATATTTATAAGTTAGTCAAGTAAGTAGTAATGTATCAGTAAGGTACCCCATACATGTAGACAAGTAGTGTAAGGAACGCAAGAGGTAGTCAACTCCATACCAAGGTCAAAGATACAAATCCAGGCCAGTACAAATAACTACCTCAAGTAAAGTAACGAGAAGGGTTCCAATTAAACCAACGAGATTGGAGGAACCAAAAACCTTGAAAATAACACAACTAAGTCGTAACGCCTCAAAGGAATGCTTAATACACAATAACATTAAAGAAAACCTCTCGAAGGAGGAGAGAGTTGATAGTCAACCTAATGACAAGCATGAAAAACCCATTGAATGGGTGATTAAACATAAATGGAACCCTCATAACTTTCAATAACTTCTCACACCAACACAATACTTAGCACCCAAAAGAACCTATTTAATAATGGAAATCGCCACCCGTAAGAGGGACATAAAGAGAGTTACTCTCCAACAGAGAACACAACACAATATCAAATGATGTAACAATCTTATATGCCCACATTAAAGGCAACAATACGTTTTCACCTGGAAAGGGGCTGAATATAAGTACACCAATATACAATAAAAGAAAGGCAAAGCTAGCACACTAGCAGAAGCCCTAAGCTATTAATCAAACATCATAATAACTTATAACTGTCGAATCAACTAAAATATGGTGTGCACGAAAGCGATCATTATAAACAGTCATTAGAACGAATACATTCGCATACACAGACGAGTAAAACTCGTGTAGAACTCAAATGATTAGAAACAAAAAAAAAATTGAAGGCAGGCTACACAATAGCCTAGACCATTCAAGGATACACCCCAAAATAAATACGGCGTTCAACGCTATAATCCACACAGGAACTCATAAACATACAATTACATTCCTGTTGAACAACATGAAAAATAGAAAGGATATAGAATATACCCGAGGGAAAAATGCCTCAACTTCCAAAGAGCATACCCATACGGGATACCAAAAAATGCAAGGCTCAATATGAACACAACAATGGATTTCGCTAGCAAAAGAGGGATGAATCATACAAATATTGGCGTAAGACCAATATACAAAAAATACAATATACAATAACATGAAGCACATAACAAATATTTCAATTAATGTGTCACTCCGGAACAAAACAACCTGGAGATAAGAGATGACAAGAATTATCTCCGGGAATTCATAAGCTAATACATCCAAAATTTCAGAGACTAGTGCAAGAGCACTAACAACAAACGATAGCCAATGTTATACTTCACCTCAACTACAAACAAATGAGTGAAGATAATAACAATTCAAAACATATTCTGTGCTAGTAATCCAGAACATCTGGATACGACTTAGACCTAATCGTATGCATGTACAAGTAACGATACAACACCGACTGAAATACCGCCATTTCTAAATTAAACAAAAAGATCGTGAATGACACTGTCATATTGAAAAGAGGTCATTAATAACTTGCTGCTAATAAATTATCTATAATATACCTTTAGGAACAAAAAAGGGCAAACAACGCCCTATATACGTGGGTTGCACCTCATTATGGAGCGAGAAGCGTGGTGGGCCCAATAGAACGTGTTTGGGAGAGTGCACAAATATTCTACGCCTTAACCAAAAGAATACGCGCCTCACCCTTCGCATATTCTCTTTTAGAACTGAGTGACTAAAGATCGACCCGTCTCTCAGATATGAGAAGACTCCACCCTAAAGATTCAATACAGAAACAAGGGAGACCAAGAGCAAGACCATTAAAATGATCAAAGTCCGTTGGTTGAACCATGAGGCGAAAATAGGCACATGGGAGTTGGAGAACTCCATGAGAGCCAAGTATCCAGCGCTCTTCCCATAACTACTGCTAGATACTTTTGGGGGTCACGGGGCGTAACCCTTTTAAGGGGGTAGAGCCTCTTGGCAAATCCAGTTGTTTTTGTTGTCTTTGTGGCATGTTTGTGCTTTCGCACTGGTGATATATTGTTGTATGAATGTGCTTAAGCATGTGATGTGTTGTGATACACTTGTAATGTGTTGTATGTGCTCTAAACACTTGTACGATTATGTACTTATTTCCTTCGAGACTTATGTTATATGCATATTGATTTGGATTGGAAATACAAGTGGCTGAATGGAATTGATAACACTTCGAGAAAGTGTCGAGAACTTAGAATTGATATGCCGAATTGATAATTACCATTAAGGCTACATTGGGTAGTTATATTACCTATTTGATCAAGATGACTTTGGGACGAAGTCCTTTTAAGGGGGGTAGACTGAAATACCCCAAATATTTATTACCATATTTAATAAGGATTAATTTGAATCATGAGCGCTAATTGTTATAAATATCATTGTATAAATATATAGTCCAAAATGGACACTAAATCATATATTAAATCACTAATCAAGAGAGAATATTATTAAGGAGAAATCAACTCCTAAAAGTAATATCACATGTAACATATTAGTACATGTATTAACTATCACAAATACCACTCATGAAACTATGTAAAATATTTTATATAGTCAAAACAAATTGTAAGTGCTATATACACTTATATACATACACATTAAAAACATGAAATAAAACATGTTACCACCTAATATATAAACAAGTCAAATACACATTAATGTACAAAAATCAAGAAAGTCTCCCTCCACTAACTATACTCTCGGCACACATACATATCAAAAAGGAAGAAGAAAATTGAAAAACAACCTAAAATTAGAAAGATAAACAAGTATAAATTTAAAGCATAAAAATATGAAATCACTTGTACTTTCCCCCAATTTTCTTCCTACATCCTTCCAATTTTCAATTCTTTCGGTTGTTATTAATAAAAGAAAAAAATTGAAAAGCAAATTGTCAAAAGAGAAACAAGTGTACAAATGTGTTATAATATTAAAAGATGAAAATTACAAATGTTGCCCCCGAAACCCATGTATAGCCGGCTGCAAGTACACAAAAGAAGAGATAAAACACAATTAAGAAATAAATAACAAAATAAAGTACTACAAGTACAAGTCTAGACTTACCTCTAATACCACTCCCTCTTCCACTCTTCTCATGCTGTCCGCAACAGCACCTGTTTCTTTCTTTCTTTCTTCAACCCAATAACAACTCTATTCTTATTTTTATTTTTACGGTAGCAGCAGTCCCTTTCCATCACTCTCATTCTAGGCTGTAACAACAGCTACAACTCTCCTTTCTTCCTCGTACAACAACACCCTTCCAGCCTACTACCACTTACTGAAATACCCCAAACTTAGGTATGGTGTTTAAATGATAAACTAAGATATAAGGAGGCTAAATAATGCCTTAGAAACATTAAGAAACATTTCTAATCAAAGAAAATATAAGGAAACACCAAAAGAGCAGTTTAAGCAAAAACGTGCTCTAAGCTTGGAGAGACATGGAAGAGTACTCAAATATTGTTCCAAGACCTTAGTAATATCCTAATGGTCATTTTAAGTCAATTACCAAAGAAAACCAAGCTTGAAAACAAGTTAAAACACAAAATGTGCTTTAAGGAGTCTTAAAGCACGTTTTTGAAAAATTGTCTTGTAAATGAGTTTTGAATGGCTAAATGTCCATCATTACTCTTTAATTAATATGTATACTATATAGTATCACATTTGGAGGTCTATATCAATGGGAAATCAAAAATTTCACAACAATGTGCCTTGTTTTTGATGAATAGTGAATTTATTAAGCTAGTTTATAACATAAGTCTATATAAGTGAGACATTTGGTCAACAAAGACTAAACTACCCTCATTACTAAAAGGGGGCCGGTTTCTTAAGGGGTGAGTCACCACCTTTATGACTCATTAAGTGATTAAGAAAGCAAATAAGTCTTTTAAAGCCTAAAGTACTATTCACCTTTTTACATAATATCTCACCTTTAGTGATTCTCTCTCCTCACTTCTTCATTCTTCCTTGTTCACACGGTTTTCTTGCTCTCTTTCTCTTCTCCATTCACGTAGAGCTCACCTCCATGCTAGCTCCATCTTCTCTTGCACACATCTTGCTCATTTTAGCTCCAAATCCAAAACAAAATACATATTCTTCTTAGTTAGCTCAAGCTCCTCCTTTCTATCTTTTCAAAACTTCAAGAGCTCCATTTTGGTGCCAAGTCAAACCACCATTAGAGGAGGAAATTCAAGTTTGGAGACTCCATAGGCATCCCCATTCTCTTAAGGTAAAGAAAGTGTAAGAAAATCTAGGTTTCCACCATTTTCTTCACTTGACCGAAAATATATACTCATGGGACTCCATGTTTATGCCTTGTTCTAGCTTGTTTCTACTCTTCAAAGGAGAGAGGTCCTTCTTGCTTCACATCCAAGTTTGTCTTGAGAAACCAAGGTAAAACAATCACATTAATACCTTAAAACATATTTTTAAACCTAGGGTTTGTTCCTTAGGGTTAATGTGTTATCTAGTACTCATTGGAGTCATTGGATATTGGTTAGAACATTGGCAAGGAGAATCACATTGGTGACCGAGATTGAACAAAGAAAACCTAAGGAGAAAAGCTTGTAAGCTTGTGAGAAAACAAGGTAAATTACTTACCTTAAGGTGTCTTGTTGTTTAAGGGAATGAGATGTGGGTAAATGATGAGCTTAGTATTTAGTTTATGTGTGGAAGGTGCTATTAAAACCTAGGAGAAACAATGTCTATACTTGTGAACTTGTGACTAAGGAGCAAATGAGAAAGGAGATAGTTTAAGAATATAAAGGTGAAGTACAAGAAGCATTTTATTTCAATGGGAGCCTTGTTGAGTGTATTCGCAGGTTGAAGGCATATATGTGGAAATTCAGTGGTTAAGATTATTGTCATTTAAGGGCCTAAGTGCCAAGCATTTTAAGTTTAAGCATTATATGATGATGTGGTGAAGTTTTAGTGTAAGTTGGGTGTTAAGTGTTGTGATGAGAATTTGTGTGGTGTTGGTTGTTTGATGGAGAAAAACCATGTGTTAGGAAGTATTATATACTAGAGAACCCATGGCGAAATTTAAAGGAAAGCTTAAGTGTTAAGATATCCTAAGGGAATTTAATGACTAAGAAAGTACTAGGAATGTTCTATAGGTTGTCTTGATGAAAAAGGGTGAAGTTAAGGTATTTTAATGACTTATGATGACTTAGGTATCACCATGGAAGGTTTAGGAATCAAGAGAATGTATTGGAGTATTTAGGACTTAGGCAAATGTTGGTGCACATCTAGGAAGGAAATAATGTAATGATGATGGAAGTTTAATTTTGTTAAGAAACCTTAAGAGAATGTTTAAAAGAGTTTAGATAGTGAGAGATGCTTGGGAGATGATGTTATAGTGGTGAAGGAAACATTTGGCATAGTGGTTACATTAGGTATGAACCACCACAAAGAAACCTAGAGGAAAAACATTACAAGTGTTAGCATTATTACAAGGAAAATGCATAATGACCAAGATGGATTTTGGTGGATGATTTAAGGTATTTTGAGGAGGGCTTAAGGAGTATTTGAGGTGCCCAAATGAGGTTATAACATATTTGGATATATGAGGAGAAGTTTGGAATTGAAAGAGGCAATTTAAGAGGAAGGTCTGTAGAGGACCGACCCAGGGTCCGACCCAGTGTTGGGTCGGTCGGGCCAAGTTAAGCCAGCCGGAATGCCTCTGGACTGGACCGACCCAGAGGGCTTGGGTCGGTCGGCTTAGCCTTGGGTCGGTCGGGCAAGATTTAAGTAGGAAAATGGGTTCTGTAAGGGACCGACCCAGAGGGTTTGGGTCGGTCGGTCTAGCTCTGGGTCGGTCGGATGGGTTTCAAGAGACGGAAGAGTTTCTGTAATGGACCGACCCAGGGGTAGGGTCGGTCGGTGGGTCGGTCGACCCTTAACACTTAGAAAAAAAAAAAAAAAAGAAATTTCAAACTCTAAGAAAGGTAATGGATAATGAGGTATGCCCTTGGAAGGGTAGTAATGAATGGGACCCTAAGAACTTAAGGAGTTAAGTTAAGATTAAGCATAAGTTTTGATGATAAAAGTAAAGTTGGTAAGACTAAGTGATAAAGACTTGAGAGGTTATTGAATGGAAGTCCTTAGAGACTAAGTGAGTTAAGTAAGGTGCAAATAACTAATAACCTAAAAATGAATGAATGTTTTAGGTTTGTGAATTGGGACCCCGAAGAAGGTTAAACAAACAACGATCGACGGTGAACGGTACAATCCTTTTCGTGACCTGCTTGCTAACGAGGTGTCCCTCGGCTTGTGTGCTATCTGTTTATTTGCTACGACTAAAACAAGATAAAGCATGCAACCGGTTATATTGCTCTCGTTGCGATTGTGTTACATTTACACTAACCCGCGAGGCTTGAGATTGTTACTAACCAAGGTTAGTACTTACTGAGTTAAGGTTGAGAACTAAGTATCGTTGATTGTTGGTTTTACCCGTCAAGGTTTAACTAACACTTGGTAAATAAGGCTTTCACTAACCATAACTTGGGGTGGGAGTGAGGAATCCGGAATGGTACCGGCACATGTGTATTGGGGGAGGTCGGTATCTGAATCAGATCCGACTTCCAAATAAGACTGGTCATTAGACTCGTCGCCTAGGGTCAACAAATTGACCCGACCACCCGGGCTACTGTTCGAGGTGGGAGGCACAATAAGGAAGGCGTGGAGGGATCAAGCCTACATCCCTAATGAGTTAAGGAAGGTAGCTTATCGTCGGATAGTGCACTGCTACCGGCTAGGGTTAACCAAGCCCTACAAAGATAAGTAACCAATTAAGGGCTAACCAATCTAATAGTGGAGAGGTTGGCAAGTATAAGATTGAGATTAAGATTAAGGTAAGTTAAGGAACTGAGATTAAGGAACTGAGGACTGAGGCAGGGGGTTATTAACCCACTTGTTAAGGGAACGCTTGAGTCGTTCATTGGTTGTGAATTATATATGTTCATCTGGTGGTTATTGTTATTGCACTTCATATTATGTTTGCGCATGTAATCAATTTCCATGCTATCGACAATTAGTCGTCGTAGCCCCGTTAGCTTGGGGGCCATGAGAGGGTGTACCAGCATTCGTGCTGACCCCCTCGGGGGCTATTTTTACACTTGCAGGTAAGAGGCCCATGAGGACGCACTACGAGAGTAGGAGCGGTTAGACTTAGGTGGGGGCGTTTATTTTGAGTTCGGGTTGCGCCTGTGCACCCGACTGTTCATATTAAAATGTTGTAAGTTCGAGATTATGATTGAGATACTAGTACTCGGATGGTCGTGGGATTGTGGATGTTATTGTTTTGAGCTGGATAAATATTTTGGTTAAGTATTGTATATATTAAGCCGGTATGTTCTAACGATCAGACCGTGGCAAGGTCCAAGTGTTGTATATTTCCGCTGCGATGTTTTCGATTAAGTGTTCAGATTGCGAAACACGATAGGCTTTGGATGGGGTGTTACAGACCAGGTGTAGGGTCGAAACCGGAGAAGTAAGACTTGTAATTGAAAGCCCGGTGGTGAGTCTTGTGTATGACTCTGCCCGGAGGTCATGGGTAATGACTTAAAAGATATCCCTTTAAGAATTTGATATTGAGATTTTAGAATTTGATATCGAGATTTGAGAATTTGATATTGAGATTTGAGAATTTGATATTGAGAACTTGAGAGTTGGGAGAGTTGAGATTGAGTATTGTAGAACTTGATTGAGATTGATAATAAGAGAGCTTGAGTAAGAGTAACCCAAGGGAATGGGTAAGACAATGAATTACAAACTAAGACATAGTGAGGTAGAAACCCTCAATGCCTAAGAGTAAGATAATATGAACTAACAACCATGATGTGTGTTAGGGATTGTATTCCATAAATAAATGTTGAATACTTGTGCTGTAATACATGTTTAATGTATTGTTATCGAGCATGATTGTTGAATTAAAACGAATCGCATGTTCTCGAAAAAGTAGTCGGCGTACCCCCGTTAGCACGCGGGGTATGCGAATTTCATGCTTGCAATTGCCGAGCCCCTAGGGGTACCATTTTATTTTACAGGTACTTGGAGCCGTTTACAGTTCGAGAGTAGGAGGACGGGGCTGTATAAGCATGAGTAGTTATTTAAGAACCTTGTATTGATATTTTAATTGTAACAGTTGAATTGTAAGTCCGTAATTTATCAGCAGTTTGAAGATTGTAGTAGACTCGGTATAGAATTGAATTAATGATTGTATTTGGATTTGATTTGTTTAAGGAACAGAATGCATGTGTTTGTATAGAGAGAGCTCGGTATATTTAAGTTCATCAGGCCGATAGTAGATTTTTAATTGGATTTGGCCTCGTTAGTCACGTGGGTGACTAATGGCATTGTATCACCCACCGTTTGTGAGTGAATTTCCCCTGCTTTGGTATTGATAAATGAGATGTGTTAAGAGGTAACGACTTGATTAGCGGTTGGGGTGTTGCAAAAAGTGGTATCAGAGCGAAGTATCGCTCTGATGATTGAAATACCGAGTTAGGAATTAGAGACTTAGGGCTAAGGGTTGAGTGTTAGCGTGTGAGGTATGCTAGATAGGAACTTCCGTGTGAACCGGAAACCTACAATAACCATACCCACCCACGTTATAAAGTTGCGACTAGAATGCTAGAGAGATGGAAAGACCTCTCCTACTGGGAAAAACCCGGTCTGGCAGTTGCAAAATAAGCCTTGTAAGGGAAAGAACTTGTCATACGGTAGATTCCATGAAATGGAAATCCCGAAGACGGTTCCCGTTTGAACGACAATAACCGTGCGTATTAGTAGTAGATTGAGAATCCTAACCATAGGATAAAGAAATGTACGGCACCATTGGGCGACGTGCTTCACAGTCACGAGAACCATGCGTAGCCGGCAAGAAGGGAAGCGCAACCTCGCAATGAAGCGAAAAAGGCGGAGTAATAAAACCCGAGACAAGAGAGTCTGCGAACTACAAACGCTTGACAATACCACCAACGGTATACTAACCGACTAGGAAATTAGTCAAGGTTGGATAACTCCAAACCTACAACGCCAAAAGGCCGTAATACCCGAATAACATAGTTCAGACAACTATGAAAGTATTCATGAAACTTACACCAGCAGGGCTACGACGTAGTTCCTAAGGATCAGTCAAGCCTCAGGAACCACCGTAAAGACGTGGGAACGAGCAACGAAGCAAGGTACACGGAGAACCCCAAGGATCGGGAAAGCACCCGATCAATGACAACTATGTCAAGAACACTGGGAAGCTACTCAGGAG
>JAIOTZ010000573.1:0-47748 GCA_023374045.1 Limonium bicolor
CTGGGTAGTTAGTGATCTAGTGGGAATATGGAGAAGGACAATCTTGGTAATTCTTCTTTGACTCTGGATATCGTTTCATCCATGAGCTGGTCTTGTTGTTTTGACGTGCGCGCGTCTTCAATGGTAACAGTGAGGGGCTGTATATCCCCTGTCCCAAAGGGACGTAGTAAACAGTGAGGGGCTGTATATCCCCTGTCCTAAAAGGACGTACTTGGCGGTGGGGGCCATCTCTCCCAGTTGATTTGATTCCACTCTTGAGTTATGGGTTCTTGGATCTCTTCTTTCATTCCTATCCTTGTGACTACTTGGGTCTTCCTATTCCTAACTGAAACTGAATCTAACATAAATAATGGATGTACACTAACTTATGGTGTGATTCTTCTGATTGACTAACTTTAACATTCTGTTATGTATTACTTTCGTAACTTGTTATCTTGACTTGGTGATTTTCGAAGTGCCTTGTTCCTCTGTGTGGTTTTAAGTGATTGTATTCAAGCTATTATTTATTAAAGAGTTGTATTATAAGTTTGTTTTGGAGGATCGTACCAGTTCCATTCCAGGGAACTGACCCACCCCTCTCGGGGTGGGCTGCTTGGTTTTATCTTGCAGGTACGAGTTATTATACAGGTGGCCACGAAGAGAACGAGTGATTGGGGTGGGGTTAGGTTTTGTGGAGAGTTAATGTGTTTTATTACTGTTTTATTTTTGTTAAGTTTTCTCGAGGTTCAGACCGTGACTGTTGTAATCTTTTAAAGTTGTAATTGGTGAGGTTTGGTGCCGGGTGTTTGGAACCCGATGGTCTGTTACGCCTTTAGTATTTTATTTCCGCTATAAATATGCTAAATAGGGGCGTTACACTATATGTTACAATTATTGTAATGTCGAGATGATATAACATATGTTATGTAGAAATATTATAAGATTTGTGGTAAAAGTATAAATATGGGAAGTTAAGGGTTAAAACAAAAAAAACAGAACCTAAGGGTTTGTTTGTATTTTTCGGAAATGTGGAAACTATATAGTAAATATACTATATGATTCAAATGCTATAATATGTGATAAGTATGGTATTTTATAAATTGTGGTGAAATTGTAATATTTGGAAAGTATGGGATTTGAAAGGAAATTAAATGTTGAATACATGCCTTTTCGGCAATTAAAGAGGAATATTACAAAACTATAGATTATATCTTATTACAAAGTTTTGATGTTATAAAATAAGGTATTCATAACACGGTATAAGTTATGTGGGTATATTGTAATTAATGAAAACTATAAGAATAAAGAGGTACAAGTGTATTGTATATATATATGTTATTTTCGGTAACAATAATAGTCACCAAAACTATATGTTATAAAGTTTAATGACAAATAAAATATCATACTATATAATATTATGATATGAGTGTAACACTTTATAATATTATGTGGTCAAAAGTATGGTTTATAAAACCAACATGTTGTAGCGCATGCTTACATATTAAAAATAAGGATATAAACTATAGTAAACAATGACATAAATACTATGGTTAATATATGATTTTGAAATGGTTTAAATAAACCTTGTATAAGGAATAATATGTGCATAATACAAAGTTTCTTATTTCATTAAGAAAACAAGGTATATATACATATGTATATTGGCGCAAGTGATGTGCATATATAATATGGTTTACAAACCATATAATAGTAAATAATAAACGTTAACATGTAAGTATAATTGTATACTATAATGTCATAAGGATTTATTTGAATACGACTTGTTACATAAATGAGAAGTTGTAAAACGTAAGGTATATCGAGGATTAATAATCTATCTTGTATTATAAACTAACGTTGCATGGAATGCATGCAACCATTGGTTATAAAATATAACCATGCATGCAACTATAGGCTATAACAATACCTATGCATGTGATGTAACAGTTGAATTAATTATATGAGAATGAACGAATTTGTATTAAGCGTAACGCTCATTAAATACTACGGTTGGAAACTGTAATTCCTAAGTTTGAAAACGTTGACCGCGACGTTCGAATAGAAACCGACGACTTTGTTAAACCGAATATTAATACAAACTACGAGTAAGGAGTTTTTAAGGATAACGATACCTTAACTATTAACAGTTGAAATCCGGGGATGTAAAACCGGGGTTACTAACGTTATTCAAAAATACCGAATCATATTGTCATGTGGATTGACACTTAGCGTTCTACGTATTTTTAGACCGCCTGCCAGACGTGCGCGCTCGAGAAGCTTAGTGGTCTACACTGTGCATCCTTGGTCCAAGGTGTACGGTATGTAAAGGGGTTTGATCCGGGTTGTCCTGAGGAATTCCTCGGGCTCGGTTTTGTTTGATATAACTTGTGTGGCATGTGTGTGGATATGTGTGTTACTGCATTATTTAAGTTATGCACGTGTGTCCTACGGGACTAACACTACGTCGACTATAGATCGACTTATATAAATTGACATATACGAGTAACATGATTGTGATTGTAAAGGTCTGTTGTAATACGCTAAGTATTATAAACTGTGTAGTTACATCCTAAGTAAAATACTTAGGAAATGAGACTCGACATCGTCGGTTTCTAAGGCATTGACTCGAACATGAATGTTACCTAGTCTAACCCTAGGTATGCGTAAGACCCACAGGGCAGCTAATAAAAGTAAGAGATGGTTCTCCATATTTAAAACTGTAACGGTTAACGACTAACTAAGTCAACAAAGGAGTGTGGTTAAAAGTGATGGTTACCTTAATCCAGTTAGTTATTGGCTGCTGGTCGCGCGTTGAGATCTCTTGAGTTAACCCGGATCGGGCTTACTCTAATTTGACCTGGTCGAGCCTAGATAGATCGACAGGTTTGGTGATAACATGGGCGCCTTTAAAAAGGCAATATATGGACACTTTTAAAAAGGCTAAGTGAATGGGCACCTTGTGTGCATGGGACTACTGTCCAAGTGAGGTTGTTCGGGCTGTCCTAACCGACGCCGCCAGTGCTAACCAAATCAAATGATATGTGAGGGCCCGGGGGGCCGAGTGTTGTAATACGTGATAATGTTAACATACGACGGATGAGTTATCAATGCTATTGTATTGTATGATGTGTGACTGTGCTACGTGTATTTATAATGACTGTTTGGATTGGATGGATGGTTATATAATCATGCATGTTGTTACAGTGTTTACTATATCTGTAAATTGGTAAAGCATGAAATCAATCTAATATCAAGATGGTTAAAAATGACAAGTGACCATTAGGGTCCAGGCCCGGCATACTCAGCGTCTATCGCTGAGACTACACTCATTGTGCAGGTTGCTGATCAACGTTGAAGCCGAAGTGCGGGAACCGGGTAGTTAGGGTTACTTTAGTTATCGTACATGGAATTTATTTGTATAACGATACCAGTTGTGGATGTATGACGGTACGGTTGTATTCATTTGGGATTTGGGTAGACGCTCACTTGTCGATGTTTATGATTATGGACTTAGTATGATTTATAGGAGTTATCTCGTTGTCACAGCGGTTTAGTAGCGTGGTTATTTTTAGTTGTTGGATTTAGGTTCTGCTTCGTTACTCGCATGGGCGGGTAATGACAGGTGACACCCGAGTGAGTTTTAATGTTGTGGTTTATTCTTCCGCTGTAAGACGTTTTATTTATCTGCTATCGTGAGTGATTATTACGTGTTTATTGAGAGGGGTGTTACAAAAGTGGTATCAGAGCGGAGTACCGCTCTAATGACGAGATACTAGGTTAAGACAGTGAGCTTAGGACTTGGGAAACACGGGAAACGTTTGTGAGGTACGAAACGCCCTTGCTTTAATGGAATTATGTGTTAGCAAAGCCTTTGGCTTGCAAGTGTTAGCCCTTGAGGCGCACAAACGAGTTGATTGTAATATGATGTGTTATTGAGAAGACGAACGGTAATACCGAAGTCTAGTGGTGATGTGAGCCAGGAAGCTGGCCAAGTGCATAAAGGCCCGAGAATATTATCCCCGTTACGGACCAGCTGAGAGCTCAGCCAGGAGGAGACACACGAACGTCATGAGTACATTGGCGACAGTCCACTTTCATGTGGAAGTCCAGTACGGACTACCGCCGACAGTACCCCTCCCGCCACAACCCAATGAGTATAATACGACTGAGGAATATAATCCCCGAATATAGGGAAGAGGGCTACCAAGCCCAACAGACCGTTTAAACGCTCTCGCACTGAATGAATATTTCCTACTCCTGTAACATGAATAAAAACTCAATACCATACATCCCTTAACGACCAAGCGTTGTAGCATTAGGAACCGCTAGAGGCGAGCTCCACTACTACCGTAAACGTCGTGGAAAGGATCACCCAAGATATCAGGGCAAGCGGACCGGGAGCACCTTGAGCTCCGCGACCGTCGCCCGTAATGAGGACCTTTAACCACCATACCATTGTATCGTAATACCAAACTATGAAAAAAGATTGTATTGAAAACGTGGAAAAATTTTGTAAGTACACCGTCCTGTTATGACGACACTTGTGGAGAAACAAATCCCGAGCGTTTATGCTATTACAAATCTAATGTGAGGGAGGACTTGGTTATTATAATGACAATGTGGTTAGGACAATTTTCCAATCCAAATACCGTCTTTTTCATGAACAATCATTCTAACGGTACTTAAGCAACCAATGCGACAGTAAGACAAACAAGTCTTAAACCGACAACTCTACTTGCATGGCGCGCTTGCCACTGCAAGCACTGATTTAAACCATGTACCAATAATTCCGTCTAACCCGCGCACTTGCTACTGCAAGTGCTGCAAACAACTACGACTGCAGTTACCACTGCTATTATCGTTACAAACGAATTCTGTAAACTGTGTAGACCAGTGGTACAACGCCATGGCTACCAATAATCATCAAACAATTGTACAACTCTAATATAAACTACAGAACTACAAGGGTTGCAATAAACCGCTAAGATACGAAGCCTACAACCTCTGATGGACCCGACGAGTCCAACTAATGCAATAAAAAGGGGCACACCAGCCTATAACAATTATAACTACTAAACAAGAATGAATTAAATGACACCGGCTTAATAGCCAAGATAACATAACTTAATTGTTAAACCTTTTAATGGCTGAATTGGAAGTGGAAGGTAAAACTTGATTCCCGGGGATCAAGGGAAACCAACCACAAATTGGGGTGGAAGGTTAGTTCAACACTGGTGCTGATCACACCAGGGTCGGATGACTCCTGAGACTCTTCACAAGTTGCCACAATTAATTACAGTCACGACAAACAAAACTGCCGTATACTAGTTACAAACAACTAGCAACAATTTAGCAATAAGATATTAAATAAGGAAACTTGTGACTAACAGTTTACGTTGTATATACTAAACCATACAAAATAAAATTATGAAGGGAATACGATTGTATAACAATTAGTACCGACAAAACACACTACCAGTATACGCCAACTTGTGATGAACACCAGGGAATTAGTAAAACGTAACAGTTCACAGATGGACCAAAGGGAAAAGAACAATTCTACCGTAATACGGCTATTACCAATATCATTCGCAACAATGAACGTGAATCAACACTTAACGCATGAATAATTACCACCCCTGAGCACTACCTTTACCAAGGAGTGCTATGTACGGTTATGCACAATTAAAAGCGAACAAACGTCAAGATTAAGTTTTATGTGTATTATCAAGATCATACTGATTATGAGACAACTTCTAAGTAGAACAATGGCTACCGCCATTGGCGATCTGCCATGTAAAAATGATAGGTATCAATATGTGTTAAAGACATGTCGTTTACTATTGTGATGACTGTCAGTGATGAATGGATGTGTAAATTAAAACAATGGCAAACAACTATATCGATATTACAAAAGACTTAAACCAAACGCTAAATAGCGCAAGTAAGCAAGTACCTAATGTACTAATAAAGGGCATGAGCCCAGGAGACCGGGAACACCGACTCCGATTACCTTTCGAGGTATATTACCAACATAACAATTTCTAAGTTAATATAATGAAGTAAGGGAGTTACGGTACATATCGTAAGCAATGTGAATAACAATGATGATTAACTAGCAGGCGCCAAACCGCGCACTCGAAATATAAATAATTGCAGTTACAAATAACTAGCACTAAACAATAAGTAACAACAAAGACATTGCCTACTAGCTGAATACCAGAAGCGTACACCAACATTCAATGCTAATCACTAATAGTGATAAATGTTTAGTCCTTTTGGTCAAGCGTAATCTTGTGAGAAAAGGCATACCCTTTGTGGATGCACTACCGTCAATAAGAATGATTGGAAGTGAAGAGCCGAGTTGCTCGAAGCTATTATGCAATCTGCAGAACATCCAATTGAGCGGACGAGGGAAACAGATATGAAACACAATTGAGATGTAACAGTAATTAAACCGGAAAGAACATAATAGGTAGAATACTCAAGGAGATCGCGATATGAGACCGATGTTGCTACTCTCAGCACGAATATTACATTAACCGATTGCAGCCGTAAAGACGAATCAATATTTAATGTTTAACTGATTAACAACCGAAGTACTACATTTAGAAAGGAGTGTCAGATGCAATATATTACACGATTGACGTGAGTCCAAAGAGCAAAAATATTATCTTCAACCACTTACCATTCATACCACTAGGACAATAACACCTACGACAAGATAACCGACAATGCACACCAATTAACATCAAACCACAACAAGGACATCCATCAAAAGGGAGCTTGACAACAGAATACTTCACAATAGCTGTGTGACGGACGCTACCAGTTTACTAAACGAGACATGGGACGACCGCACTCCGATAGGAGCATGTGGGCCTAACAGACTTATTTATAAGTTAGTTAGGTAAGTAGTAATGTATCAGTATGGTACCCCATGCATGTAGACAAGTAGTGTTAGGAACACGAGAAGTAGTCAACTCCGTGCTACGGACAGTGATGCAGATCACCTCGAAGATGGACGAGAAAAGCCGTAGTTAAACCAACGGGCTAGAGAAACCAAGAATCTTCAACATAGAGTAGCAGACAGTACACAGTGAAGACATGGAGACCTTTCGAAGACGACGACGCTGATGACAGAAACAGGAAACCCATTGTTAGAACGAATAATATGTAGAACCCTCATAAGGATCAGGCAAGTTCTTGCAATCCAGAGGAATCTACCAAATGATGTGAATTTAAACGTATGACTACGCAACGATGAAAGACAAAGCTAATATACTAGCAAATGCCTTGAACAAGAAACAACCGTTATGATAATTGACAATCATCGAATCGACTAGGATGATACGATGCACGGGAAGCGACCAACAGGAACAACCATCAATAATAAATACGTGGGCAAACCTAGACAAGTAATACTCGTAGAGAATAATGTGAAAAGGAAGATGAAGCTACAGAACTCTAGTACGAGCACAATATATGGATTCCCCAGCAGGAAGAACCATACGAACGTTGACGCTATCCCGACACACGGGAAGATGTAATGGATATCAACACAAAGCAAGTATCAAAGTACTACAACAATGTGCTACTCCGGAACGAAACCACCAGGACACACGGATGACAATCTTTATCTAAGTGGACAAGAAGGCTAGTATGTCTCGGTATTACCAAGACAAGTGCAAAGAGCACTAAGTACAAACAATAGCCAATGTCATATGGCACCTCAAGCAGAAAATCAATAAGAGAATATACGCGTATGTACGCTAGTAATCCAAACGATCGGATATGCTACAAAGGAAAAAGAGGCAAACTAAGCCTATGTTCATGGGTCTGCACCTCTGTACGGAGCGAGTGGGCCCATTAGAACGAATTCGGGGGAGAGCACAAACACGTGCCTCACCCTTTATATGTTTTGGAGCCCGGAGGGGCTAGAGTCGTACCCGTCTCTCTGATATGAGAATAATCTACTCCAAAGGTGGAAGACGCCGCATGAGAGTTAGAGAACTCTATGAGAGCCAAGTATCCAGCGCTCCTTGTTGAGCGGCTGTTGTACACTTGTGGGGTACGGGGGCGTAACCCTTTTTAAGGGGGGTAGAGCCTCTTGGCTGTGCACATGTGTGCACTGGATTTTGTTGTCTCGTATGCGGGCATACAGTAGTTTGTTGGTATGTTTGTTGGTATGCGGGGCACACGATGTTGTTTGGTTGTTTTGTTGGTATTGTTTGGTACGCGGGGCGTACGTTGTTGGTTTGTATGTGTGTGTTGTGCACTTGTATGTATAAATCTTATGAAATACTTGTTTGAATGATGTGTACACATCCATGTGTGTAGTACTTTTTTTTATGATGGTTGTGATATATATGTTTATAGTACCTTGTAGATTGATTACATATGGTATCGCCTAGATATGAAATGAATCATTAGATATGGAATGTGGAATGATGGTATGGTATGGACACCTCGGGGAGGTTGTCAGGGTTGGTAGAACTGATTGGAAATGATGGTGCTGATGGATCGCCTATATCCATATATGTTTGAACTAACGCCACAAATGATGGCTATGTGCTGTATAAGTACAATACGATGAGTGTAAATGATATATCACATGGATATACATTATGGGATTATATGGGTAGTTATTAATACACCTATTTAAGTAAAGCGACTTCGGGACGAAGTCTTTTTAAGGGGGTAGATTGAAATACCCCTAATTAATTAAATATTGATTAAATGTATAATCAATTAAATTAAGGCCTAAACATGCCTTAAAAATAAATTAAACACAACAAGTTTAACAGAAAGCAAGAATTACACCCTTTGACCTTTTAGGGTGATTAAATATTCAAACGAACTCCGTTTGACCTAAAATTTTAACCTGATCCTTATAATACATAAATGAACACATTAAAACCATTTCCAAGGGAAACCAAGCTCAGAAACGCACTAGAACACAAAATGTGCACTAAACTTCCTTAAAGCACATTTTTGTAAGATTGTCTCTAAAATGAATTCTATTAAATTCGAGGGTCTTGAATACCCTTAAATATACTAATGTGACATAATGTGACACATTAAAAATGCTTAAATCAAGTTTTTCAAAAGAACCAAAAATATGTGCATTGTATTGTGATTAGTAACCAAACAGTGCAAAATAACATTTATCTCTAAATCATGTCTATGGTCAATATGTTTCCTTGACCTTGGCTGTTATATTACCGCCAGTATAAGCCTCTTATAACCCAGCTTATTACCGTTACCAAATTGCAAGTATATATCACTCATCATTTCCACTTTATCAAAGTAGTCTTAGATACCTTTTTTATATAATATAACTAAGCTACTTATCTACATCTACCCATCTTGATATATCATTTCCGCCGGTCTTGATGTGTCAACCTCATCCTTTATATGTCTTGAACACCTGCAAAAAAAAGAGAGTCACCGGTTACTTATTATAAGAGTGTGGTATGTACATATTATATATAATAACCAATCAATCTTCTCTAATCATTATCGTCTGTTGAGTTGATCACTCTTATCTACTTGCAGAATCTGCCCAAAAGAAGCCACCGAATACCACATATACTCATATGTCATAAATATATATAATATATGTCATGGCAACCGAATTTGTTTTTCTACTGTATCAACTACCCAACTTGTCCAACATTACCTGCAAATATAAGAGACTACAACCGACAGGAGAAGCTTCCCCACTTGACTTTCTTTACAACCTACCACCATCCCTGGCCGGCTTTCTTTTCCTTCTCATCCCGTCCTCCTTCTTCAACCATAAGGAACCAAACACTCTCGTTATCATTCCAGAACCGAGAGACACCACCAGTTTCCATGGCTGCTATCTCCTTCTCTAGGTAAGCATTTTTGGCTCAAAAATATCCATTTCCTTCCTCTCTTTATCCTCTCTTCCAAGAGCTCATCTATTCCTATTTTCACCCAGCAAATAAGGTCAAGATGGTGTGAGAAGTGAAGGAGACTCTCGCCTGAAAAATAGAAAACAGAAGGGAGTTAGTCCTTGTATCCTGTTAAGGTAAAATCAAATGTTAACTTCCTTCTCCATTACCGTTTCTTCCCAGTTTTATTTCCCAGCTCTATAAGCTTCTTCTCTTGCTTTCCTCACGTACCAAAAACAGAGAAGCTCTCAGCTCCAGCTTTGCTCCTTCCACATACAAAAACAGATAAGAACACCAGCGGTCATGAGCTCTTTCTTTGCTTTCTTTTATGTACAAAACCAGAGGAGTTTACCCAGGTTTATGCCATTATCAAGCCTAAACTAACCTTGATGGCTCTTGTATTATGCGGCTAATATGTGTCCTATTTCCATGCATGAACTGCTGGTATAAACACCTTGAAAATCTCTTGGATACAACCTACACAAACCGTAAAGAAAAAACAAATCCAAGGTTATATATACTAAAGTAAGTACTCTTACTATAATGATGAATATATTAAACGTAAAGTGTTAGCACTTCAAAAAGACTAATTCAAGTGTTGTGTATTAATTAGGCCGTGAAGGATTAAGGCTGGTTGGAGTTCTTGGTAGCTTCGAAAATCACAAGCAAGGTGAGAAATACATGCCTTATACTATAATATGGGTTTTCTGAAATTTTATTATATGTATATACTAGCCGTGGGAGGTATTGGATAATTTGATTATGTATTAAAATGTTTAATGGCATTTTTGGTTGGTTAGTTTGGTGTATTAATGACCTATAAGGTCAAGGAATTTAATTAGGGGTCAAAAACATAATTTATAAAATATATGGGGGCAAGGGAGATAAAGCTGAGACCAAACATGGTCTTAAATGACTTAACTATGTATTATAATGTTTCATAACATTTTAGTTGGTGATATAAGGTTAGATGACATATATATAGGAATTAATTAAATGATTTAGGAAAAATTAAAGGAAACTATATATTAAACTGTAAAACATATAGTATTCTATGACATTTATGTGCATTTTTATTCTATGCAAACTATTGTAATAAAGCCATGTATTTTTAGGCCATTTAATTTATGTGTATTAAGTTTAAAATAGGTTTAAAATGAATTTAAAATATTATCAAATATTACCAAAAGTTATATGGGGTTTTTCTGTAATTAAAATGATTTTAGAGGCTAACTATAAGTGATAACAGAGAACTAAGCATTAAAACCTTATTTTATGAATTATATAAAATTTAATAAAGTTTTGAGACAAAAATGTAATTTATGAAAGTTATAGGGGTCAAACTGTAAATATACAAACTTCTGGTCAAACTGAAAATAATTAGGTCAACATAGACCATATTAGGAGGTTTGACCAAATTTAATGTCATGAATGATTAATTTATGAACTTATATTAACATTAAAGGTGAAATGTTGAATTTATCAAACTTATGGGGTTTAGAATGTAAATACCAAAAAGTAGAGGTATGATTTGGTTAATATGATGATTTATATCCTAAGTATTAAATTTGGGAATTTTTGGAAGTATATAATAGGCTATATTGATAAAAGTGTATATATATGGTTTTTGTGACATATGAAAGTATATAATATAAAATGGGGTCAAAATGTAAATAAAGGAAAAATTTGTGGGCGGGAGTGGAATTTAGAAACAACTTGGGGGCTGTTTGGAATAAAGTAACATAAAACTATAGGTTATATGGATAAAAATATTAAAACCATATAATATAGCCTATATGTATAACTTGTCATAATATATGTGGCTAATGTGTAAATAAGGAAAATTATGTTGCTAGAAAAATATACCAAACAGCAAAGGGTTGTTCGGTAATATGAGAAAATAATACATGAAAACTATATGAAATACCCCTAAATTAATTTAAATTAATTTAGGGATTTCTTTATTAAACCGTAAATAATACTATTAATTACTATATTATTGTATGGAATTGTGAATAATAAATTATTATATCCTTATATGGAATTATGAAAATTAAATCATGGGATTTCTTCCATTTAATCCTAAAGAATACTATTAAATATTGGATTACTAGATATTTTTATATAGTTTTATGAATTTAATAATAAGATTTATAAGTCAATAAATCTTGGAAAAATTTCTAAACACTCCAAGTATATTATAATGATTTTTGAAAGAGTTGGAACATTAATTTGAATCATAAAAGCCAATATAAAATCATGGAAACCATAAAGCTTATTAAGCCTTGCTAGGGTTGTCTTTTTGGTAATGGTCAAACCTGCCCATGAAACCTATACCAATAAAAAGGTAATGGAAAACCAAGAAGATTGATAAAAAGAATGTCAAAAACGGATTATCCTAGCCAAAGTTATGATAAAATGAAGTTTAGAGCCAAAATTTTGAAGGATGCTGACGTGGCAAGGGCCTGCTGATTCAGCCACGCTCGCCTCGGGAATCGTGCCACGCCAGAGCGCCTGAACCCCTTCAATTTCGGCTAACTCTTCTCAGCCACCATCAGTTATTGTCCCATTTTCAGACGTCAATATCTCAGCCATCCTAGGGTATTTTTGCATGTTGTTTCTTCCATTCTCTTTTCCTTAATCTCCTCTTTGCAACCATTACTCATACATGCCCTAACACCTTCTAAATCCGCCGCAAACTCGATCTAAAGTTGCCTCTTCGAACTCTTGCAACCCAGTTTTCCAGAAAAAAACCGAATCGGTAAGGTAACTTCTCCGAGCTGTAACTCCTTCATCTCTCCATGAAAATTTGAGTTCTATAGCTCATTGCGTAGACCTCTAATCCCTCTACAACTTTCCTTTTTATGTCCAAGGCTGATTCTGAATCGAGTAGAAGTTAAAGGCGTCTAAAGTTCGCTAGTCGGACACAGTGGACTTTCTGCCCAGATCTGTTCCAGAAAACGTTAGGTAAACCCAGATCTTGTTAGATCTGTCACTTTCTCTCTAATCTATCAAATTCAATGATTCTTCCACTAGTGTTTAGAGTTACATCCCTACTTTAAAATGTGGTAGGTTGCGGGGATTAAATCTTTCCCAGCTGGCGCGAGTTGGTCCGTGAAGTAGCCAACTCGAACTGCACATAAAATCATAGAAAACGCAAAGGTATAAACTCGTGACTTTTAGCTTAGATTTCTTCTTGTGTGTTGCAAATTGGGTTTAGTTCTTGTTATCAATCCATAGAGCTACATCTCCTCTTTTGATTAAGCCCAATAACATGTCCTAACTCGTTCTAGATCATAACTTGTAGATCCTCAAAGTTGGCACCTCGAACAGGCAAGGTTCGAATATTTTCCAGAAAAACCGATTTCGAATTCTCCTCGTTTGTGCAATTCCGGTGAGTTTTTCTTCCAATTCTTCCGATGATGCTAACCGGTTTTTCATCGTCGACCAAACCCACGTATCAATTTCGTGTATTATGCATTGTGTTAGGAGAATTTGGCAAAATCGAATTCGGAACCGCATAAACCCTAACGTTGAATACCCAGAAGCGTTTTCGCGATTTCGTGCACCTTAGATCGTAAAATTGGTATCAATAGAACCGCAAGAGAATTTCGAATCCATAGAAACAAAAATCATCGAATTTGGTTCTGTAGATTTTGAGGAATTGAGGAAATAGTACTCGGGTAATCGTATGAGGTTGAGGATGAACTCGAGACTCAGTGGCCGTCCGATCGTAGGTTTTAGAAACGGACGGCCGAGATTAAAACGTGGATAGATTTAGTTGTTTTCAGTTTTAATATTTCCAGAATTAAACCCTAACTTATTGAATTAATTTAAATACCTTCCCGAATGTATTTTGACTTGAAATGTTAACCATAGATTCCATATAAAATCTAGTTTATTTTAATGTAAATTAATATGGTTTTGGAGTTCTTAAACGTAAGTTATGATTTTTGCAAGTTACGGGTATTATGGAATTATTTAGATAATTTTAAAAGATATTTTTATGAAATAAAATTTTTAAAATATGTCTAAAATGTTATAGCTACTATATATTTAATTTCGGAATTTTTGGACAATGGTAAATGGGTTTAAAAATTGTGTTTATGAATTTTTCATAAGAATAACTTATAATATATGGTTTTTAATGTAACAAAAATTAAAGTATAGTTTATTAATAAACTTTTTAGGTTGGGAAATAATGAAAAGATTAAACTAACATTTAATAACAGTATGTTTATAAATATTTTGGGAATTAACTTTTAAGTGAAGTAAAAATTATTTACATATATATATAAACTATATATATATATATATATAATGAGAGAAATAAATATAGAAACTGATGTTAAATCAAGGAACTAAACTAATCTACATTTAATTATTATGTAATATGGAAGTTAACATTCTTAATTAAAACCAAGGAAAATATATATATTTACACATATATAAAAGGGAATTAAATAGTAACTTAGGTTAAAACAAGGAGCTAAATAAATCAACATTTATATTAACTAAATACTATAGAAGCTAATATTCTAAGATGTAGCAAAAGAAATACTTTATAAAACATACATGGAATGCAGATAAATGTTGAAGTTAATAAAGATAATTTAAATACAATAAGCTACATAAGGGAGGACTTAAATAAATTCTAATACAGGTACATGCATATATATATTAAATAAATAAAGGAAAATACTTTATTTTATAAACCATATATCGGTTGTGGATATGCCTAAAAGTTATTAAACATAATTAAATACAATAAAATTTCTTAAAGATGTTCTCGGTAAATCGTAATACACAAAGATATATATATAAAAAAAACATTAAAATAAATGAAGGAAATAACATTCCTTGTGAGAGATATAATAAGAAAAATATATATATTAAACTTTAGGATTTTTAATCGGTGTGTAATAAAATAGTCATTGATAACTTAAGGGTTTAATTACACAACGTAAACGTAACACAGTCTTGGGCTAACCTACTGAGCCCAGGTCTATGAACTCCAAAAGCCCACTTAAACAATTCAAAGAGAGTTTGGGCCACTCTCAGGGTTAAACCCTAAATTGTTCCAGTTTAAACGAAATGGGCCTAACAAAAGATTTAAGTAACGAAACCTAGCCCAAATCCTTATGAGAGAATAATGGTAAACCTGGAACTATAAATTAGTAAGAATAGAAGGTGTTTAGTTTATAAGTCCCTTAACTAATCAACACTTGGAACACCTTAATTATAGGTTACTATTGGGGAATCACTCATTTAAGTTAATTACTTTTCTTCACATACCAAGTACGATTTTTCGTACTCTTATGCATTGCTAACAAGAGTTAAGGGATGTTTGTGACAAACGCTAATTGAGCTAAAATGGATTTCTTAAAGGAAATGGTTGTGTGACTAACTCAGCTTGTGTGACTAACTGAGCCTTGAATGTGAAACTTACATGGGTATTGGTTCCTTCTATTTGGTTGTTCCATTAGACATTAACTGCTTAGGGTTTACGCTTCTGCACTCTGTAGAACTGAGTGTTTTGGTATTGCTCTGGGTAGTTAGTGATCTAGTGGGAATATGGAGAAGGACAATCTTGGTAATTCTTCTTTTGACTCTGGATATCGTTTCATCCATGTGCTGGGTCTTGTTGTTTTGACGTGCGCGCGTCTTCAATGGTAACAGTGAGGGGCTGTATATCCCCTGTCCCAAAAGGACGTAGTAAACAGTGAGGGGCTGTATATCCCTTGTCCTAAAAGGTGGCGGTGGGGGCCATCTCTCCCAGTTGATTTGATTCCACTCTTGAGTTATGGGTTCTTGGATCTCTTCTTTCATTCCCAGTCCTTGTGACTACTTGGGTCTTCCTATTCCTAACTGAAACTGAATCTAACACAAAAAATGGATGTACACTAACTTATGGTGTGATTCTTCTGATTGACTAACTTTAACTTTCTGTTATGTATTACTTTCGCAACTTGTTATCTTGACTTGGTAATTTTCGAAGTGCCTTGTTCCTCTGTGTGGTTTTAAGTGATTGTATTCAAGCTATTATTTATTAAAGAGTTGTATTATAAGTTTGTTTTGGAGGATCGTACCAGTTCCATTCCAGGGAACTGACCCACCCCTCTCGGGGTGGGCTGCTTGGTTTTATCTTGCAGGTACGAGTTATTATACAGGTGGCCACGAAGAGAACGAGTGATTGGGGTGGGATTAGGTTTTGTGGAGAGTTAATGTGTTTTATTACTGTTTTATTTTTGTTAAGTTTTCTCGAGGTTCAGACCGTGACTGTTGTAATCTTTTAAAGTTGTAATTGGTGAGGTTTGGTGTCGGGTGTTTGGAACCCGATGGTCTGTTACGCCTTTAGTATTTTATTTCCGCTATAAATATGTTAAATAGGGGCGTTACAGAAATTGGTATCAGAGCGTAGTTACGCTCTGAACCCGAGAAAACAAGCCGAGTGAAATACTTAGATTATAGGTGCACTTAAAACTGGGGAACTGGGGAATTGGGTAGAATTGGGAAGTGAGAATTCCAGAAAGGCGCGTGACCCTTACCCCATACTTACTTTACTACTTACGTTTTACTTCACGTATCTACGAACCGTCCTTACGACGTTATAAATAGTACATACTTTACTACATAGATACTTAGACTCCATAATACACCTTCTGAGTAACAAAACCATCAATACCAGCTAAATGTCTCGAAGAGGAGGAAGAGGAGCTGGTCCTTCAGGAGGCTATGGACCCGACGCTGTCACCCCTGAGGTTATAGCACAGATCGTGACGGCTGCATTAGCTCAGCAGCAGGCTCAGATCCCACAACCACCACCGCCACCACCCAATGGTCCCCGGGAGTTCAACTGGCTAAAGGCAGTCAACGACCTTCGTCCCCCAGTCTACGAAGGCCAGCCAGAACCGAAGACATTAGAGAGATACATCGACGAGATGCAGAAGGCCTTCACCTCTCTGCACGTTCCAGCGGGTCGCCAGGTGGACATAGCGGCCTACTTTCTTCAGGCAGACTTCGACTTTCCAGCCTTCTTGGTGGCCCTGAGAGCCAAGTTCTATCCATCCTACCTACAGAAGAGGATGAGGAGCGGGTTCGAGTAGCTGAAACAAAGGACTTCCTCTGTTGCTGAGTACTATAACAAATTTGTGGTGCTGCTCGCTGTTATTGGAGAGGGAGCTTACGCTCCGAGGTATCTGGTGGACAAATTCCACATCGGCTTGAACTTCAGGATCATGACTATGATCGGTTCCACCAGAGGGATGACCTTACAGGTATGGAACATGATTTAGAATTTCTGGTACGCAAAGATTTCCCTACTAACACATATTGTCACGACAGGAGCTAGCGGATGACGCAAATGACTGCGAGACCACCATTGCCTACTAGGACTCTGTGCTAGGCAAGAGGAAGGGAGATGGTGGAAGAGGGAACGGAGGAAGCTCTTCCCAAAATCATGATAAGAGAGGAAGATTTTTCAAGGGAGGGAACGAGAAAGCCATTGTCTCTTATCATGCTGATGCTGAGCCCCTCCGCTCCCAGCCATTTAGGGGTGAGATAAATTAGAATCTCCAATGTGGTTACATTTTGTTATCATAATTACTAACCTTGAAACTGAAACAGGGAACCAACTTGCAAGAAAGTACTTCTGCAAGTGGTGCAAGAAGGACCACCCGAGCAAGGATTGTAAGGGAAACCTGGTGGATTGCAACCACTACGGCAAGAAGGGGCACACATCGTTTGAATGCTTCTTGAACCTGGATTCCAGGAACTACAAGCCACATACCGGGACCACTGCTGGAGCCCCAGCTGCTACTACTACTGGAGGAGGTCGAGGTGGCACAAGAGGTGCTGGACCATCTACCAGCTGCCCTGCCCAGAGCCATCCACAGAGGCCGGGACAGAACTACCCCCAGAGGCCGGGCAAGGCACCAATCTTAACCTGGTGGACCGCGTGAGGCGGCAAGTGATGACCCGAGCTCACCTGGTGAGGACTACTTCCCTAACGAAGAGGCTTCGATTTTTACTTTCTTTACATTCCATTGGCTAGTTTTTCTTTGTCAATGTAAAAGGGATGAACTATAAACCCTTTATTTTGTTTTGTTTCGAACCTTTCATTACCAGTTGTGAACCTTGACTTATTTATTTAATGGCAATTGTTGTTTCCATTCAGCTTTCGATATTTGCTTTCCTATTTTGCCATTTTCCACACCCAACATCCCCTTTGAAGCCAAACCACGCCCACCAGAGAAGTGTGAGGTATTGAGACCCGGGATGATCTTATACGAGAGTACCTGACCCCAGCAGTCCAGTATGCATTGATCCTCAAGATCAGGGAGTTAGGTGTGAAGGAAGGAAATTTTTACACCCCTACCTTCAAGAATGGTTCAACCATGAAGGTGAAGATCATGTGCCTAGGTAAGAAGTGGAACCACACCACCAAGAGCTATGAAGAGGTGGAGGTGCCACCAGTCCCGGAGGAACTGCAGACCATCATTAGAGCTGTAGTTAAGGCAGCACAAGAATTGGAGGATGAGCCCGTCCCAGACCTAACATCCGACGTGTGCATCATCAACTTCTATGGAAAGGAGGGTAAGCTAGGGATGCACCAAGACAAGGACGAATCGCCAGAGTCCGTCACCAGAGGAGTTCCAGTGGTGTCCATATCGCTTGGAGACGACGCGGAGTTCCTATTTGGTGATCAAAGGAGGATGGACCTTGCTACCAAGATCCTCCTGAAGTCGGGTGATGTACTGATTTTTGGTGGGGCGGCTAGACTCATCTACCATGGGGTGAAGAGAATCAAGCCCAACACAGCCCCCACACCCATTATTAACCAGACCTACATGAAACCGGGCCGTCTAAACCTAACCTTTAGACAGACCTAGCCTTGTACTTTTCAATTTCAGCGTTGTAAGTTTTAAGTTGCTGATGAGTGTCCAAATGAGCATGTTTTAGGGGTGTATTTCATATGTTTAATCAACACTTTTCATGCTCATTTCTCCACTTAGCTTATTTTCCTCTAGTTTTGTGTTTCATTGGTGTTTTACACATTTTTGTGTTTAAACAGGAGGGAGTAACATAGCTAGGAGTAAAGTAGACGAAGAGAAACGCGTGGGCACAAACGGATCCAAAATCGGAGTTAAAACGAAGAAGATACAGTGTTTTGAAGTTAGCCTGACTCCGACCGACCTTAGGACCGACCTTGCAAGGTCAGTCGGGTCGAAATTTTGCCCAGATTCGGGTTTTTGCAAGCTACTGGAATCGACCGACCCTAGGACCAAACTTGCAAGTTCGGTCGGTCATAAATTTTGCCCAGAAATCAGATTTTAAAAGGGGAAAGAAGAGGAAAGAGGGGTATTCCACACAGAACAGAGAAACGCCGGAAAAACAAGAGAAAAGAGGAAGAAGAAGAAGAAAGGGAAGGAAGAAGAAGAAGAGAAGAAGGAGGAGAGGCTCACCTCCATTGAAGCTCTTCCTCAATCTCCCATGGCTATTTCTTCTCCCTTTCTCTCTTTTGTGCTTTAATGGTTGTGTAGTTTCCTTGTAGCTTGGGATGGGGATTTTGCCCCAAAATCCCTAAAACCTCCATTGTTGAATCTTAAACTTATTTTTATGCTTTATTTTAGTCTTTGAGCTTAATGAAGATGATTATTGGGTATTTATGATTCTTAAACTTGTTGCTCATGATTTGAGGATTAGTTTAGGGTTTTACCCAAATTATCAATTATGTGTTAAATTGGTTGGTTTGGCCTACCTATTAGTTTAGCATTATTGTGGGATTCTATCAAAATGTTATATCAGAGATAGAAACCTAAACTGTTAGAGACTAAAACGGTGTACTCTGATTTCGATGATTTTGAGATTGGACTACATTGCAACTTTAATGGAACTTAAGCTTAGTGCTATCGATTGACCCGGGGCTTAGCTGAATGAGAAGTCTCGATTAAATTGGTTAGGATTAGTAGGCTAGATTAGGTTGCTAATTAATTAAGCGTTCCCGTGGTTTAGCTAGGAGTTCGAGGTTCGACAATCTGTAGTAAGGGGAGGACGGGTGCAAAATATCCATCCCGGGCTACACCTATCCTAAATAGTTAGTTTAGTCTTTATTGCTTTTCTTTATTTCTCCAATTACAACCCAAAAACCCAAAACCAATAATTTACATTATGCACTTTGTATATATCCTCTTGCACATTTACTAAGCTTATAATTAGCTAGATAGTTACGAAGTCCTTGTGGATATGACCTTGTTTGTACTACAATGATTGGGTTCGCTGCCCATAGTTAGCAAGATAGTTTAACCACTGTTTTTGCCCAACAGTTTGCTCATGAAGCTTTCAATAAGAATGGAAATTCTAAGAATTTTATTGCTTCATTGTAGGGGTTGGAAACTCAGGGATCAGGTTGAATGTGTTGAACCAGGCTCAAGCAAAGAGCAATCGAATGGTCATCACAGGTATAAGCATTAACCCTGAGTAATTACCTTGGCCATTTGCCCAGAATGTTAAAAAATCTATCCTATAATTTCAGGCACGTTCTTAATTAATGGAGTGGAGGCACCCGTCCTGTTTGATCTAAAGCCTCCCATTCCTTTATATCCCAAGCTTTTCATGCTAAGATAGATGCCATACAGAGTATCCATGAGTTCTCGTCTTGTTTGCCGTCCAAAGAGTTGATCAAGTGCAGTAAGCAGTTGCAAGAATCGAGCACAACATCAACGGGAGCAGAACTCTTTTCTTGATGCCATAGTCTTCCCTGGCATGGGATTCGACAGAATTGTGGGCATGGACACGCCAGCGGTACAGAGGCAGACTACACTGTGCGGAGCATCGCCTCCTCCTGAAGTCGCTACAGGGGTCACAGTGTCAACCGAATGTAACCTAAGTAACCGACTGTGAAGGTTGTATCGGCTTTATCCCTAATGAAGGAGGTGTCCAAGGGCGCTACCGCCTACTACTGTTATGCCCAGGATCTAAGGACGGATCCGAAGTTCCAGAGCGATGTTCCCATTGTGTCGGAGTACCCCGACATTTTTCCAGAGGAGCTACCTGGACTACCACCGTTGAGAGAGGTTGAATTCAACATCGACCTCATACCTGGCATGGGACCGATTGCTAAGGCTCCCTACCGGATGGGCCCTGCAGAGATGGTTGAGTTGAAGAAGCAGCTGCAGGAGCTACTAGATAAGGGTTTCATCAGACCCAGTGTCTCACCTTGGGGTGCTCTAGTGCTTTTTGTCAAGAAGAAGGACGGGAGCATGAGACTCTGCATCGACTAAAGGGAGCTGAACAATGTCACGATCAAGAACAAGTACCCACTGCATAGGATCAATGACTTGTTCGACCAGCTGAGGGGAGCTAAGGTATTCTCCAAGATTGACCTACGTTCCGGATATCATCAGATAGCTGTAACTGAGTCAGATATAGATAAGACAACCTTCCGGACCAGATACAGCCACTACGAGTTCACAGTGATGCCGTTTGGACTGACCAATGCACCAGCGAGATTCATGGATCTGATGCAGAGAGTCTTCCAAGCCCAGTTAGATAAGTCAGTGGTCGTGTTCATAGACGATATCTTGATCTTCTCCAAGAGTCGGGAGGAACACGAGCAGCATTTGAGGACAGCCATGGAGACTCTGAGAGAGAAGAAACTATATGCCAAGTTCAGCAAGTGTGAATTCTGGCTGGACAAGGTGTCATTTCTTGGACATGTAATCTCAGCTGAGGGAGTTTTAGTAAACCCAGCTAAGATTGAGGCAGTGAAGAGCTGGCATAGACCTTGCACTGTGACAGAGATTAGGAGTTTCCTTGGGTTGGCTGGCTACTATAGACGCTTTGTGAAGGACTTCTCCAGGCTAGTCAAGCCCTTGACCTCTCTGATGAAGAAGGACAGCCCATTTGTATGGACAGAGGCTTGTGAGGTCTCCTTTCAGGCGCTGAAGGACGCCCTGACCACAACTCCAGTATTAGTGATCCCTGAAGGGAACGAGGGATACGAGGTGTATTGTGATGCTTCAGGCAGAGGGATTGGTGGGGTACTGATGCAGAATGGCAGAGTGGTAGCGTATGCTTCTCGACAGCTGAAGAAGCACGAAGAAAATTACCCCACACACGACCTTGAGCTCCTCGCCATAGTCTTCGCCTTGAAGATCTGGCGACATTACTTGTATGGAGCCACAGTCCGGATTATGACAGACCATAAGAGTCTGAAGTACATCTGGACCCAGAAGGAGCTGAACCTGAGACAGCGACGATGGGTCGAGCTACTGGCTGATTATGACATCAACCTTCAGTACACTGAAGGAAAAAGGAATGTCATGGAAGACACTCTGAGGAGGAGAGCATACTCACTCCTAGCCTTGATAGAGACGACCACGATAGCTGAGGAGATATACACAGCCGAGGACAGTGATGTATACCTACAGGGCGTCAGACAGAAGTTAGCAGACGGTTTGACTGATGGTCTGAAGTATGAGTACAAGCTAGACAGCGAGGGACACCTTCGAGTCAGAGGCAGACTCTGCGTTCCTCAGGATGCGATAGAACTTCAAACCAGGATTCTCTCTGGTGGAGCGGGATGAAGAGGGATGTAGCAGATTTCGTCTCCCGATGCCTCACCTGTCAGAAGGTGAAGTTTGAGCATCGCCGACCAGGAGGTAGATTCAGTCATTACCAGTACCGTGTTGGAAATTTGACGACATCAGCATGGACTTTGTTGTCGGTCTCCCTCTAACTAGAGGCGGACTGAATTCTATTTGGGTGATAGTCGATAGGTTGACCAAGACAGTCAGGTTTATACCTATCAAGGACATATGGAAGGTGCCCAAGCTGGCTGAGGTGTTCACCACAGAGCACATCCGGTACCATGGGGTACCGAAGACGATCGTCTCCGATCGTGACACACGTTTCCTCAGCAGATTTTGGCGTCAGGTGCAGGAGGCGTTTGGTACTCAGCTACGCCTTAGCACAGCTTTTCACCCTCAGACTGATGGGCAGACTGAGAGGATGATTCAGACGCTGGAGGATATGCTACGAGCAGTCGCTCTGGACTATCAGGGGAGTTGGGTAGAGCGTCTGCACCTGGTGGAGTTCTCCTATAATAACTCCTACCACTCATCTATCGGTATGGCACCGTTTCAGGCTCTGTATGGCAGGCCGTGCCGGACTCCCTTATCATGGAGTGACCCTACCGAGGCAGTCTTGATTGGGCCCGAGTACGTTCAGACACTGCAGGATGACGTCAGAGTTATTCAGCAGCACATGAGGGCAGCGCAGTCTAGACAGAAATCCTATGGGGATCAGCGCACCAGAGAGCTCGAGTTTTAGTTGGATGACATGGTTTTCTTACGGGTGTCTCCGATGAAAGGGATATTCAGATTTGGGATGAGGGGGAAACTAAGCCCTAAGTATGTCGGTCCGTACAGGATTACGGAGCGAGTGGGCCCAGCTGCTTACAGACTAGAGCTACCATCGGAGTTGGGGAAGGTACACGACGTGTTTCATGTATCTCAGCTGAAGAAGTATATGCCTGACCCTTCTCACGTACTGCAGCCAGAAAGATTGGAGATTGAGCCTACACTGAGATATGAGGAGACTCCTATTTGGATCTTGGACACGAAGGTCCGAGAAACGAGAGGCAGATCAGTCAAACTAGTGAAAGTTCTTTGGGAGCATCATGGGGTTAAGGAAGCTACTTGGGAGACTGAGGACTCCATGAGAGTGAAGTACCCATATCTATTCACATGATGTTTTCCTATCCTGCTATGGTTCACGTTAGTAGCGGTACAAGGGCGTACCTTAGCTCTTTTATGGGGGATATACTGGCATACTCCTCCTTCGTTATCTCATCCGGATTATGCCCGGTTGCATTATAAGTAGAGTGAGAACATTATTAGTAGAATGAGAGGTGTATATGTGTACGTAGTTTTACGTTATGACATAGTAGTATGTGACTTTTAATTTTCATCATGAATATATATATATATATATATATATATATATATATATATATATCTTTGTATATTTTGATTCAGTTAGAGGACATGGTTTTCTTACGGGTGTCTCCGATGAGAGGGATATTCAGATTTGGGATGAGGGGGAAACTAAGCCCTAAGTATGTCGGTCCGTACAGGATTACGGAGCGAGTGGGCCCAGCTGCTTACAGACTAGAGCTACCAGTGGAGTTGGGGAAGGTACACGACGTGTTTCATGTATATCAGCTGAAGAAGTATATGTCTGACCCTTCTCACGTACTGCATCCAGAGAGATTGGAGATTGAGCCTACACTGAGGTATGAGGAGACTCCTATTCGGATCTTGGACACGAAGGTCCGAGAAACGAGAGGCAGATCAGTCAAACTAGTGAAAGTTCTTTGGGAGCATCATGAGGTTGAGGAAGCTACTTGGGAGACCGAGGACTCCATGAGAGTGAAGTACCCACATCTATTCACATGATGTTTTCCTATCCTGCCGTGGTTCACGTTAGTAGCGGTACAAGGGCATACCTTAGCTCTTTTATGGGGGATATACTGGCATACTCCTCCTTCGTTACCTCATCCGGATTATGCCCGGTTGCATTATAAGTAAAGTGAGAACATTATTAGTAGAATGAGAGGTGTATTTGTGTACGTAGTTTTACGTTATGACACAGTAGTATGTGACTTTTGATTTTCATCATGAAATATATATCTTTGTATATTTTGATTCAGTTTGATTCTGAGTAATCTCGAGTGGAATATTGAAATAGAATGGATGGAAATTAAGGATTGGATTGGTATGAAAATTTGTTGGAATTATTATCGTCTCAAGTTGATGTTTAAACTTCGAGGCGAAGTTTCTTTTAAGGGGGATATACTGAAATACCCCTAAATTAATTTAAATTAATTTAGGGGATTTCTTTTATTAAAACCGTAAATAATACTATTAATTACTATATTATTGTATGGAATTGTGAATAATAAATTATTATATCCTTATATGGAATTATGAAAATTAAATCATGGGATTTCTTCCATTTAATCCTAAAGAATACTATTAAATATTGGATTACTATATATTATTATATAGTATTATGAATTTAGTAATAAGATTTATAAGTCAATAAATCTTGGAAAAATTTCTAAACACTACAAGTATATTGTAAAGATTTTTGAAAGAGTTGGAACATTAATTTGAATCATAAAAGCCAATATAAAATCATGGAAACCATAAAGCTTATCAAGCCTTGCTAGGGTTGTCTTTTTTAGAATGGTCAAACCAGCCCATGAAACCTATACCAATAAAAAGGTAATGGAAAACCAAGAAGATTGATAAAAAGAACATCAAAAATGGATCATCCTAGCCAAAGTTATGATAAAATGAAGTTTAGAGCCAAAATTTTGAAGGATGCTGACGTGGCAAGGGCCTGCTGACTCAGCCACGCCCGCCTCGGGAATCGTGCCATGCCAGAGCGCCTGAACCCCTTCAATTTTGGCTAACTCTACTCGGCCACCATCAGTTATTGCCCCATTTTCAGACGTCAATATCTCAGCCATCCTAGGGTATTTTTGCATGTCGTTTCTTTCATTCTCTTTTCCTTAATCTCCTCTTTGCAACCATTACTCATACATGCCCTAACTCCTTCTAAATCTGCCGCAAACTCGATCTAAAGCTGCCTCCTCAAACCCTTGCAACCCAGTTTTCCAGAAAAAAACTGAATCGGTAAGGTAACTTCTCCAAGCTGTAACTCCTTCATCTCTCCATGAAAATTTGAGTTCTATAGCTCATTTTGTAGATCTCTAATCCCTCTACAACTTTCCTTTTTATGTCCAAGGCTGATTCTGAATCGAGTAGACGTTAAAGGCATCTAAAGTTCGCTAGTCGGACAGGGTGGACTTTCTGCCCAGATCTGTTCCAGAAAATGATAAGTAAACCTAGATCTTGTGAGATCTGTAACTTCCTCTCTAATCTATCAAATTCAATGATTCTTCCACTAGTGTTTAGAGTTACATCCCTACTTTAAAATGTGGTAGGTTGTGGGGATTAAATCCTTCCCAGCTGGCGCGAGTTGGTCCGTGAAGTAGCCAACTCGAACTGCACATAAAATCATAGAAAACGCAAAGGTATAAACGAGTGACTTTCAGCTTAGATTTCTTCTTGTGTGTTGCAAATTGGATTTAGTTCTTGTTATCAATCCGTAGAGCTACATCTCCCTTTTGATTAAGCCCAAGAACATGTCCTAACTCGTTCTAGATCATAACTTGTAGATCCTGAAAGTTGGCACCTCGAACAGGCAAGGTTCAAATATTTTCCAGAAAAACCGATTTCGAATTCTCCTCGTTTGTGCAATTTTGGTGAGTTTTTCTTCCAATTCTTCCGATGATGCTAACCTGTTTTCATCGTCGACCAAACCCACGTGTCAATTTCGTGTATTATGCATTGTGTTAGGAGAATTCGGCAAAATCGAATTCGGAACCGTATAAACCCTAATGTTGAATACCCAGAAGCGTTTTCGCGATTTCGTGCTTTAATACCCCGGACCTGATAATGGTGATTTAACTACTCTAATTAAATTATTAAAGGCCTAATGGTGCCTAAAGAGTATTGGTAAAGAGAATAAAACCAAAAGAAAAGAGAAAACGCTAGAAAAGCGAAAAACGCTAAAATGCGCATTAAATGAAAATAAGAGATATATAATCTCGTAAGGGTCCGAGATGGATTCCTAAGGCTTAGTTAGGCCTAATTAGTATACGGGAATGATTTCCGAAGAAAACGGATCCAAATAATGGATTAAAACGCTAAATAAGCATAAAAGCACGTTTTTTCGAGAAAGCCCGAAAACGTGACTTTAAGTGGTCAAACGGACCCGTAAAAATTATAGTTGATTAAATAACTATAATTAAGTATTAATGGAAGCTTAATAACCATTAAAATTAATTAAACGAGAAAATTCCGGAAAACGGACCCGGTAAGTGAATAGTGACGAAACCGGAGATGAAACGCGTTTAATTCGAAAAACGAAAAACGACCCGGGCTATTAATTAATGTGGGCCGGTTTTAATTAATAAGTATACACCCATTAATAGCTTGCTAGCTATTAAGTAATAACAAGACAAATAAGTAAATAAGTAAAGTAAATAGTATAAAGCAAAAGTAAAATAAAGTACTCACCTTCTCCTTCTTATTCACGATTTGCCCAGCGATTGAAACTCTTCTTCCTCCTCTGTAATCGCGAGACAAAGCAGCACAACCCTCACCTTGTCCAACCTCCTTCTTGCTCATTTCTCAACCAAATCACACGAGATTTGTACCGTTGGACTCCTCTCGGTGAGAGCTTCGATCTCCACCCAACAAAGTTTCGATTCCTCCATTTCCATTTCCATTGACGTTGGAGCTTTTGAAGATTGAAGAGTGACTCCAACCCTTCTTCTCTTTCCTTAGTGCCTTAAGGTATAAATAAGTAAGTATTTACACCATTTCAAGCTTATTCTACCATTTGTGAGACTTTTTCCCTCACGTTGGAAATTCCCCTCATTTCAGTCGAGACCGTGTGTTTTGTGGGTGTTGGGAAACTTCTCCAATTGATTGCCTAGCCATCCATTTGGGTTCTCTAAGGTAAAATCTAGACTAAACTTTGGAAAGTAGCTCTTAAAATATATATTAGGTTTTTTGGAGGAAAAGTGAATTGATTTTTGTATGTGTGTGATGGGCGGTGGTTGTAGTTGGCAACCCAAAGCCCTTGTATGGTGTGGAAAACAGAGGAGAAAGGGGAACAAGAGAAAGAGGAAGAAGAGGAGTGAAAACCGAAAGTGAAACAAGGTAAAGAGCTTACCTTGTATTGGTTTTATTTCCTTGTGAAATTGATGTGGGTGTTGAATAAATAATTTTGAGCTAGTGTAGTCATAGTACTACAATATTGTTAGTTGAAAGAGAATGCTTTAATGAGGTTTATGTGTGCAAATAAACCTTGAAGTTAGGTTAGTGTACATATGTGAGCAAATGGGATTCTGATGTGTTGTTTATGTTTAAACCAAACAGGAGGGAGAAGAGTGTTAATGAGCTGATTTAAGTGTGGTGAATATGCTTAAGAAGTAGGCAAGTGCTGTCAAAATTTCCTAGGGATGTATGGACTTGAGTGTTTTATTCAAAGGAAGAAATTAGGTGTGTTTAAGAGGTTTAAGTGAGTGGTTAATGGTTTGGAAAACCAAACTTGAAGGAGAGTGTGTTAGGAGTAAAAATAATGCCATGTGAGTGCTTGGAATGGCATCAGTAAGTGAGGTTTGAATGGTTTAAGAAGAAACCAAATCTGTTACAATCTGATATAAAACAAGAGAAAAACTAGCTTGTAAGTGTAAGAGAATCTAAGTGAAATTGCTAGAATTGGTGAGTACACTTGGTGCTTAGTTTATGGTGATTTAGAAGGGTAATTAGATGCTAAAACATGTGGATTTTAGTTGGTGAAGATATGTAATCAATGGGCTAAGAGATAAACCTGTAACAGACTTAGAAAATGTCAATTCTACAAAATCTGTAGCAGGGTCCGGGACTTAAGTCCAGGACCAAGTCCCGGACCCCCTGATTTTACCCCCGTGAGAGTTCCCTGCTTGCACTAGTAGGAAAAGGACCTACCGCAGCGGTTGTTTTGGTACCTATGGCAGCGGTTGAAAACCGCTGCGATGGGTGCCGCTGCGCTAGGTGAAAACTCTACCGCAGCGGTTGTAGAACCGCTGCGGTAGGTACTCTATCGCAGCGGTTGTTAGTAAGAACCGCTGCGTTAGACCTTTTTTTTAAAAAAAAAAACCACCTATCGCAGCGGTTGTTAATAAGAACCGCTGCGATAGACCTTTTTTTTAAAAAAAAAACCACCTATCGCAGCGGTTCTTATTAAGAACCGCTGCAATAGGTTTTTTTTTTTTTCCATTCCAGCCTACAATTCTACCACACACACCCAAAATCAATCAAACCTGTGAAGATATAGCAATAAACAATGCCACCACAGTGGGGCATTAGATCAACCATTTCACCATATAAATTGCCACCAAAACCTATCTACGGGCAATAATCCACTTACATTTACAAATTTCACCAAATTAATCAAATATCAACAAAATCTTTACAGAAACGACAATTGTTTCATGAGAATTTCAAAATCATCCTACTCAATCCTACCAAACCCTAGAAGCAACCTACATTAACGCTCATGAATTCTGCCCATTCTTCGAGCACCTCGGTTATATGTCCTTCGTTGTAACCGTCTACCAACTCTTCAAAAGCCTTGGAATTAACACAAAAAGAAATATGATTAGTTGCTAATAATACTTTGAGTTTAAGAATCAATGTTAAAATTATCTACAAAACCAAAATATTTCGAGAATGCTACTTACCAGGTCTAGAGACTTCTCTGGCAAGAGTCTCGGTCCCGCTATCAAGTCACTCATAAACCGAATGACATAGTAGCCACATTCCGAACCTCCCGGCTGCTGTGGACACTGCACATGTATATACGTACATATTCAAAATCGATTTAACACATAAATTATAATACTGTTCCTATTTTAAAACTAATGAACATATTACAAAATTTGAATAAGGACTACAAAAATACCTTGACTACATTCCACGGAATCTTCTTAAGTCTCTCTCCTCGGACTTGCGTCATTACAGATACAAAGGCACTAGAATTCATACGCACAGAAAAAGTAAAAGTTATCAACTGGATGATTAAGAAATAACTAAAAATTGATAATTAATCAAGTTAAGTAAATTCATCACCTCATCAACATGTTATATATAAGTGGCCTTTGGGACGCAGAGATGCTGAGTCAAGCTGCAGGACTCTTGGGCTTTTTATACATAGAACGAGCAAACACCAGTGTCGGCTGTTCATAGATTACAATACAGGCAGAACTTAATTCAATCAATTACATAATACAAATATCATAATTTTTAAACTAACTTAACATTAGATAAAATTCTTACCCTTGATGAAGAGGCAGCATGATGTAAGATTTATCTGTAACTGCACATGCATGTATCACATTCGACAAGTACTGGACCAACGCTTGGGGGTCAGATCCCATATTAGCTTCGGAACAGTAGTCAGGGCATAGGAACCCGAAACTACTATTCTCATGTACTTGGACCGCCTTGTCATCAATAAACCTGCACAATATAAAGAAACAAATATTATGAATTTAATTTTCAAATATACAGAGTAAAATGTGTACAACATTTGCTAATTACTCACATGCAAGCCGATTTGAGAATCGACGCACTCAACCAATCCTTCGTGAACAACTCCACAAAATCAGTAAGATAGATTTCAAAACTCTGAGCGCCTCTGTAGTGAAAAAGATCCGGTCTTGGTTCCATTGTAACCGAATCTCTTCCTGGCGGCGTCATCAGTAGTGTGGAGTGTAACAGTTTCAGCATGGGGGGTAAGGCATTCAGAACCGCCGGTTGTAGCAAATTCGATCTCATCACAACTCTAGTCGCGGATGCCATCGAAGGATTAGCTGGTGGAACAACAACTCTCTTTCCTTTTGCCTTATCAGAATTTGATTGAATGTGTTCCTAATATATTAATTTAATAAGTATATGTTTCTACTCTAGGATATGTTAAAGAATAAGTTTTTTCATGGGGTTACCTGCTGCTCCCCAAGCCTAATCAATCTACAGGGCCACTGTACTGCATTGGATTCAGCTTGACGAAGGGTGGATATGTCTGCACTGGGCACCGGTATCTGACAATCCGCGTAAGCAGGCGCGTAACCTTCAACAAGCACCCGGCCATGGTACTCTCGGAGCGCTGTATTCCTCACGGTGTCTCCAGCACAAGACTTGAAAAGTTTTCCCCACCCTACTTCGACTTCGTCAACGCCAATCACTTGGAGCAATGTGCAGTCAATTGGTTGCTAAATTTTCAAAATTAAAGATTTTAGATGCACATAAACAATTGTATAATTTTTTTTTTTTGTATTTGTAGTTAACATGTTGTTCTAACCTTGAGAGATGAATATGGAAATGGGTTGACGGAGTGAACACTACTGGGAGGCACTGCTGCGGGCTCTGATGCTTGTGGCTGATCTGGCGGTCTAGAAACCTCCTGACTCAGCCTCTCAGAACGAATCATCTCCATAGCTTGAGCGATTGACTGCTGAAATTCATTTCGTAGTCGCTGCTCGAGCTCCGCATTCTGGCGTAAGTGCTCCTCGTATGTAATGGTCCCTCCAGCACAGTGTCTCGACCCAGGATTCCCGAAGGCTTGGCGTATACCGACATGACCGCCAAAGCCTACTGCACGACCCGGATGATCCTTCTTCCCGAGAGCGCGGGAAAGTGGATCATCCTGCCTAACGGGCTGCCAAGAGCCCTGGGTGATCTGGGAGCTTAACTCTTCCTGTTATGGAGTTTAATAAGTCAATAAGGATTCTTCGGTTTATTTAACTGCTATTGTTACTCTATAAATATAATAAACATTTTTTAAACTAAAAATCACTTACCATTTGGTTGATGACCTCTCTCGTGGCGTCATCATACTCAGTAGGTGCCGCCGGATTTGAAGGTTTCTTCCGTCGACTTAAGTCCCAAACCTTCATCCTTCGTTCGCTGACATTCGAGCCAGCTGGCAGCAACCCCTCTTTCTCCCACTGCGGCACACGCTGAGCAATACTTGTACTCCCCATGTGATGGGGGTAACGATTTTTTTTTGCATTTTGTTGTTGTTTCTCACGTATAGCCTACATATAAGTATGAAAAGACAAATTATGCAAATAATATATGAAAAAGACGAATTAACCAAATGAACTGTAAGGACACTTTAAACATTTATCATACAAAAGAACAACTACTAGTGTTAAACTCACCTTAAACTCAGGGGTCAGACGCTTCGCAACAAACTCATTCCACTGCTCTTCAGTAATACCATCGTATTTTTGCCACGGTGGTCTCCGATCATCCACATCTTCACCTTCTGCCTCTATCTCTGCGGGCTCCTCACAGTAAATGTACTGCCTCGTGAGCAGAGATCTGAAGTCTTTGAATTGTGTGGCAATCCCCTTCATCACATCATCCTTCAGATGGATCTATACAGAATCGGTCCTATATGCACAAAAAAAATGGATTAGTGTAAAAAAATAACTATATAAATCTAAAAACAAACTATTAAGTGTAACAAATACCTTGAGACGTCAAATATCTGCTCCTTCAACGCCTGAGGCACTTGCTTCCAATTGTGGTTTATATTGAAATATGTACTCACCAAATGCCTGGCTAGAGCAGTGTAATCATTTTTCCAGTACCGGTGGGCTGATTAAATTCATTGAACTCCAAAGGCTTTGTCGGGGGGCCTCTATTTGCTTTCAGCCCACGGGTTGCCCCTCGTTTTTTGGGTTTCTTGAGTGGGGGAGGAGCAACTTGTATCTCCTGTCCTTCCTGTGAAGGACCTGCTGTCTCGGTCTCCTGTGGGGTGGTCTCTACGTCTGCTTTCTTTGATTTCTTTTTACCACCTCGTGTGGTGCGTTTTGCCGGTCTACTATCCCCAGTCAGGAGCAGCTGTCCTATAGGATCATCAATAGGATCATCATCCACTGAGGAAAAAAACACACACACATTAGATCAATATTCATGGAACGATGTATAATTGCAAAAATAAACATAAAAAAATTCATGGAACGATGTATAATTGCAAAAATAAACAACAATAATACGAATTATATAATGTACTTTCAACCAATGGTGTTACCTAGACATAGTAACATATATCATGATCTGTTTTCTACCCAAACCCCCTCATTATGGTCTGATCGAGCGTAGATGGTCTGAACATCATCATTTTGTAAATCATCAGTTGAATCATGCAACCCTGTATGCAACGATACAGGTTCATCTATCATCTCATTATCATCATCGTCGTTGTTTTCATCCTCAAACAACACCGGTCTTCTCCCTGGAAGAACAACATGCCATCTACTAGCTTTTGGGTCTTCAACATAAAAGACCTGGTCACAGTCTTTACCCAACACAAACTGATCTTCCTTATTAGTTGTAACACGTGAAAGATCAACCAAAATAAGTCCTTTATCATTTTGGAGTCCATGTCGGTTGTCCACCCAATTGCAGCGGAACAATAGAAACGAATCAATGTGATAGTTTAGTTCCCATATGTCCTCTATCACACCATAATACCAACTACTACTGCTCATTGGTTGAACCTGGTTACCTAGACCATATTCAGTCACCGATGCTTCAATTTTTACCCCACTGTTCTGATGTATTGATTTAGCATCTTGGCGTGCAGTGTAGTATGTGCATCCATTAATGTCATACCCTTCAAACGATACAACATCTGTTCCAGAACCAACAGCTAGACATCTGATTTCTTCACTGACATCTTCGGGGTTCAATGAAGCTTGCTTAAACACATATTCCTTAAACCATTGGACGAATACTCGATTTTGTTCTTTTTTAAGCCAGATACGGTTTTTGGTAGGGTTTTGTCGACTCAACTCAGCAATGTGAATATCGAAGTAGGGTTCAACAACCTCAAGGTGTTGTAGTACAAACAAATGTGCCTGATTAATAAGATCACGAGAGATACGAACAACCTTTTTGCCAATAACTCCTTTACCCTCAAATCTACCATGGTGACGTGGTTTGGGAATACCAATTGACTCTGCATCGTTCAAATAACTTGTTACGAATTCTGTGACTTCCTCAGTCACTGTTGCTTCGATGATACTGCCTTCTGGTCTATATCTGTTTTTCATTCTACCCTTCAGAATCCCCATATATCGTTCGAAAGGATACATGTAACGTAAGTAAACCGGACCACAATATTTGATCTCTCGGACAATATGCACTACTAAATGCACCATTATGTCGAAGAAAGATGGTGGGAAATAAATCTCAAGCTGGCATATTGTCACAACAATTTCATGTTGCAGATCATCGAGGGTGTCTGAGTCAATTGCCTTGCAGCAGACAGCGTTGAAGAAGAAACATAATCGAGTTATAGCATTTCTGACATTTTCTGGTAATATCCCTCGTATTGCAACTGGAAGAAGATGCAACATTAACACATGATAATCATGAGATTTCATGCCTAACAGTTTCAAATCCTTCATAGAAACTAGGTTCTTCCAGTTTGAAGAGTACCCAGATGGTACCTTCAATGTGTGCAAACACTTGCAAAAACTTAATTTTTCACTCTTAGAGAGGGTATAACACGCAGGAGGTAGATATGTTCGCTTCTCATCCTCTATTGGGTGTAGTTCTTTCCGTATGCGCAACTCTTGCATATCTCTCCTCACCTTCAATCCGTCTTTCGTCTTGCCGGGTATGTTGAGCAAAGTACCACACACTGCCTCACCGACGTTCTTCACAATGTGCATGATATCCAAACAATGTCGAACAGGCAGATGCCGCCAATACGGCAGATCCCAAAAAATGGAACATTTTTTCCAAATGTTCTTCGGCGGCTTGGATGTGTTTCCAAAGACATTTTCAATGTCTTTTACCTTTGCATACACTTCCTCTGAATTCAAAGGCAGACGAGCCACACGAGTCTCGGGCTCATTGTTGAACAGCTTTCGCTTTCTCGAACGGTAAGGATGGTCTACTGGAAGAAACCGTCGATGACACATATAAACATTTTTGCCGCAGTGCTTCAGACGATCTGAACATGTGTCATCCTCACATACCGGACACGCTTTGAATCCTTTCACCGAGTATCCTGACAAGTTCCCATAGGCAGGAAAGTCGTTAACAGTACAGAACAACATCGCCTTCAGTGTGAAATTTTCTTTCGCATGAGCATCATATACCACTGTCCCTTCATTCCACAACAACTTCAGATCGTCGATCAGTGGTGCAAGATATACGTCAATGTTATGACCAGGTTGCTTTGGACCGGAAATTAGGAGTGATAACATAATGTATTTTCGTTTCATGCACAACCATGACGGTAAATTATAGATCACTAGTAGCACCGGCCAAGTGCTGTGCTGACTGCTCAACGTGCCATACGGGTTCATCCCATCGGTACACAATCCAAGTCTCAGATTCCTATCCTCATCCCCAAAATGATGTTTGAATTTTCTGTTGATATTTCTCCACTGAGGTCCGTCTGCAGGATGTCTTAATTTTTCATCAATTTTTCTACCTTCCGCGTGCCATCGTAAGTTCTTCGCATCTTTCGGGTTGGCAAACAACCGTTTGAATCTAGGAATTATCGGCAAGTACCACAATAATTTAACTGGACGATTTTTTTTCTGAAAGGAGGAATCCTCATCCTTGTCCTTGTACCGGGACAACAAACATTTAGGACACTTGTCTAGATGTTCGTATTCACCCCTATAAAGCACACAGTTATTTGGGCAAGCATGAATCTTTTTATATTCAACCCCCATTGGACACATCCATTTCTTTGCCTCGTAGGTGGATGTAGGAAGACCATTCTCATCAGGAAGCATATCATGTATCAGCTCTAGAAATGACGTGAAACACTTGTCACCAACTCCATATTTCCCCTTTAAGTTGAACAAATTAAGTACAGCAGTCAATTTTGTGTATTTAACGCATGAAGGGTACAAAGGTGTCTTTGATGCGTCCAACAATCTTTGATACTCTTCCGGCTTATCGACAAAAGTATCGGCAACATTTTCTAACATTTCATCCATTTGTTCATCATGGTGAGTGGTCACGCTGTCATCGAATCCTGAATCACTTAACGGTACCGACTCATTGATGGTATTGAAGGTATGGGCGGTACTTGCGTAACGTGGATCATGAGCACTTGATGATGTTGAAGCACTAGCTGCAACAGTTTCTCCATGAAAATTCCATCTTCTGTAATGTGGCATGAATCCACGGGACTTAAGATGAAATCTAATTTCCTCAATGTCTTCATATTTCCTTACGACCCCACAGTCAACACAAGGACATGAAATCTTGTCCGCCTTTGTTATGTCCTTGTGTTGCACTGCCGCTTTGAGAAATTCTTTCAGCTTCTCATCAAAATAGTTATCCCCTCGATAACCGTACATCCAGTCACGCTCCATTCTATATGTGAAAACAAAACAATGTTTAGATTGATTTGTCTTTCAGTTTCGTCTGCATTTATATATGGAGCATGTTTCTACTGGATGTACGGTTGCAACCAAACTCAGCACTACTCTATGGTTACAACCTAACTAACGTAGCCTAAGTACTCTAACTTCACAACGTAACTAATCTAGCCTTATTCTAACAATTCTAACACATTTAATTTAACTTCAACAAATCATTGCATTATTAAAACAAAAAATAAAGTTTAATTACTTACTTGTTTTAAGGTTGTACAGAGGGGGAAGCTAGGACACTGCTTTGGTGATGGGCTGGGAAAGTACTGGTACAAATCCAATAGCAGATTCAGAAGACCTGACAAAGAAAAGTAAAGATTGTTATACACAAATAACAAATAAAATTAATTAATAAGACTATTACGATTCTAGAAAAAATTCGGCATGACCTTTGCGTAATCGTGTTAATCCCATGCTTATCATTAAGCATTCACCAACATCTTATTTACCACGACAAATAAATTCCACAATTGGCAGCAACCATTCGCAATCACTCAATATTAACCACAACCACTTTTCGCAATAATTAATTAAACAAACAAAGAGAAAACATAGATGAAGATGTTACCTTTTCACTCTTACTTCACAGCAGAATAAATAAGGAAGAAGAAGTACAGACCACCCCAATTACTGCAGACAGGGAAGCAAGGAAATAATATTAGGGGGGGCAAGAAATCCATTATTATAAGCATTATCATATTAAGAAAATAAAAAGAGAAAAAAGATAGATGATATTATTACCTTTCAGCTCATGCTGCACAACAGAAGCAATGAGGAAGAAAGAGACACAGAGACCACCCCAATTACTGTAGACAGCGGTGAAGCAAGGTAATAATATTAGGGGGGGCAAGAAATCCATTACTATAAGCATTATCATATTAAGCACGTATATGAGGAAAAAATGTATCATCGTTTTTGTCTCCATTATGGTCGTATAAAATACATTATTAATTTAATGAGATTAGAGAGTGTGACTGAATTGGTGACTGTAAAAATATAGTCACTGCAAATTCCATAAAAATTAATTAAGATAACTTATAGCTATGAACTTAACTAATAAAAAGTATATTTTTTTAAAAATTAATTAAGATGATTTATTAGTAACTTATAAATTAAACTAATAAAAATATCTTTTTAATAAAGTTCCCTATTTTAACAAACATTGCCAGGAACAAACTATATTTTTTTATCGAGTGTACTTGTTTATTTCATTTTTGTAAAATGTTAGACATGGAGGACGTGAGAAGCTGTGACTCTCCATCAAATAGCTGGATTTGGCCTTTTCTACACACAGATATATATATATATAATATTTTCACAATCAAAGAAAAGATCCAAGCAACTAATTAATTAAAGTAGCTTTGTCACCTACATAAGATAATTATCTTAGGATCAAAACATGTTTGTACTCGGTTGTCTTCAGGCTGATCATTTCAACGCGACTCCTAAATGACCAACTTGATATCATGTTTGATTATGTTTCAGGTCAAGTCCAGCGGAAGAAATATTGATACATAACTTACTTATCGAACATTAGTAGCTTTTTCCAAAAATAATCTCTAGTAATATATTACTGAAGAAACAAGGATGCATTATCACTAGCATCATTGTAATTGTGACGCAATTTTCCCGTACCGTTTTTTACAACTTTGGGTTGTATGCAGAGGGCACAAACAACAAAAATATCAACTCAGGCATTTTATCGAACACCTTATATGCACAACTATTTATACTTGTTCAATAATCTATCTATATTCAAATTATGCACACACAACTAAACTAACAATCAATAACTATATTACAACAAGTTATTCAATCAACAAGACAATAATTAACATAATTTCGAAGTTAGAAATCGGATTCGAACCTAGGGTTCGCGCAGCACCCACGTACGACGCCTGCGACCTGGACGACTTGGGACGGCGAGGGCAACGGCGACGGCGGTGGCGCGCGCGGAAGGAGAAGGTGGCGGTGGTGGCGGAGTCGCAGGCGTCGTGAGAATCGCCGTCGTCTTCTTCGTCTTCGTTCTCGCGATTACAGAGAAGAGAATGAGAGGAGAAGATGAACTGGAGCGATTTGGGGGAAATAAAAGAGCTCTATCGCAGCGGTTCCTAATAAGAACCGCTGAGATAGGTCTGTAAAAAAGACCTATCTCAGCGGTTCTTAGTAGGAACCGCTGCGATAGAGTTGTTTTTTTTTTAAACGACCCTAGCGCAGCGGTTGTTATAACAACCGCTGCGATAGAGTTGTTTTTTTTTAAACGACCCTAGCGCAGCGGTTGTTTTTACAACCGCTGCGGTAGGGGCGCTGCGATAGACCATTTATGTACTAGTGTTGCTTGGTCCGGGACTTAAGTCCATGCCCAAGTCCCGGACCACCCACAATTTTTAAGCCGAGATCTGCCTACACTATGGTCCGGGACCTAACTCCTGCATGAAGTCCCGGACCAAGTGAAATAAAAGGCCGAGAGTGAAGATTGTGTTTGGTCCGGGACTTGGGATAGGGACAAGGTCCCGGACCAGGTGTTGTTTTTCACCGAGAGTTTGGTAATACTTTGGTCCGGGACTTAAGATAGGGACTAAGTCCCGGACCACCCCAGAAACCTACAGAGAGCATTTTAAAGGTTGGAAATGATGGGGGTTAAATGTTAATGATGTTATAAGATGTTAAGGCCTGTTTGGTGACATGTTAAGGCCCTAGGAAGTGTAAGAAAGTGTTAGAAGTGTTTGAGAAGTGAGAACTCAAATTAACAAGAGTGAAACCAAGATAACGGGATAACGGGGTAATACGGGAATAACATTTAATTATGTTCCGTATGAGCTTAGTATTAATAATAATGTTTGAAACGTTATCAGAGGATCGTGTGTGACCCGAGCAAGGTGAGATGACATGGTAAAAGTAAAAACCCCGGTGAAAGGTATGATTTTCTCATACTCGCGTGCTAACCGAGTTACGTTGATTTGTGTGTTTGTGTGCCGGCTTAATCAAGATTAAAGCATGAAAATAATCCCTTGTAAGATTATGTATGTCATGTTGTATGTTGAATGAGCTAACATACTTGTATGCCGGTGTGGTCTAACATAGTGTAAAGACTGACACATAGTGAGTAATGTTTGGCTAGAGACCCATAGATCGGGTCGACGCTTATGATAACGAAAACGTGCAAACACACAAACTATCCGTTAAAGTATAACGATAACGCAAACATATGAACTCCCTAGAATGTGAGGAGAAGTACGGGTTGAGTAAATACCCGATAATGGTTAGAAAACCACATTGAAACAATCCACAAAACATGAGAGTGGAAAGATAAGTGAACCTCCTCCAAGAGGATTTAAGATAGTTCGAAGATGTGAACCAGTGAAGAAGGTAAAAGAGACCTGAGGGATTAGTAACTCCTTTGAGACATGGTCGACCTCCTATATGAGGATTTTACCTGGTATATGCAAGTAACCGAAAGTATGAGTAAAGTAAATGTATGGGTAACTCTTAAAACCTAAGATTAACCGAACTAAAGTAATGTTCCCAAGTCATTAGAAACATCGAGAGTGATGCTTCTAGACTAATATACATGATATTATTATAACTCCGAGAGAGGAGTATGGGAACGAGAGTAGTCCGAGTAGTCGGACCTAAGTAAAGAGATAGGAACTAAGAGAGAGTTCCGTGAGCTAGTTGAACCTTCCCACCATGCTAGACCCAGAGTAGGTCGAAACCGGGGAAGTAAGACTATGCTAGAGAGCCATGAGTTTTGGCCTAAGTATGTATTAAGAGTAACAAGCGTGACGTAGGAGACCTGTTGTCTCGAGAATCTACAAGAGCTTGAGTATAAATAACCCAAGAGTGTGGGTGAGATAATGAGTATAAATACCCAAGAGTGTGGGTGAGATAATGAGTATAAATAACCCAAGAGTATGGGTGAGATAATGAGAATAAGTAACCCGAGAGTGTGGGTGAGTTTAGTACGAGTAGCCCAAGAGAATGGGTGTGTATATGAATAAGTAACCCGAGAGAGCGGGTGAGGTATTGAATAAGTAAACAAGGCATAGTGAGGAATAACCCTCAAGGCCTAAGAGTAACCAGATACAACTAACAACCTTGTTATGTTAGTTAGGAATTGAGTTCCATGATTGGATGTAGATTCCTTGAGCTTTATGTACTTATTGTATTGCTATGATGCATGTTGTTTACTAAAATGAACTCCATGTATATCCGACTAAGTGGTCGGCGTACCCCGGTTAGCGCTCGGGGTATGCGAATTTCATATGCAGCGTTAAGCTGAGCCCCTAGGGCGATGTTTTTATTTCACAGGTACACCGAATGTTACCGTTCGAGAGTAGGACGGGGTCGGTGGTTTGCATGGGTAGTTAGATTTAATTACTTATGTATTGAAAGAGGTGTAAGACCGAATGTGTGTCGGCATCCATATATTGTAGACTCGGTATAGTGACGAAGTGAGTTGAGTATTGTATTTGTATTGTGTACTCGGTTGCTCCAGTCCATCAGACCGTTACTGTATGAGAGATAGGCCTGGTTAGCCATACGGGTGGCTAACGGCGTTGTTTCACCCTCGTTGTAATTAGAGTTCCGCTGTGTGATTAAGAGGTAATTATGAGATTAACGATTGGGGTGTTACACGTGCACCTTAGATCGTAAAATTGGTATCAATAGAACCGCAAGAGAATTTCGAATCCATAGAAACAAAAATCATCGAATTTGGTTCTGTAGATTTTGAGGAATTGAGGAAATAGTACTCAGGTAATCGTATGAGGTTGAGGATGAACTCGAGACTCAGTGGCCGTCCGATCGTAGGTTTTAGAAATGGACGGCCGAGATTAAAACGTGGATAGATTTAGTTGTTTTCAGTTTTAATATTTCCAGAATTAAACCCTAACTTGTTGAATTAATTTAAATACCTTCCCAAATGTATTGTGACTTGAACTTTTAACCATAGATTCCTTATAAAATCTAGTTTATTTTAATGTAAATTAATATGGTTTTGGAGTTCTTAAACGTAAGTTATGATTTTTGCAAGTTACAGGTATTATGGAATTATTTAGATAATTTTAAAAGATATTTTTATGAAATAAAAATTTTAAAATATGTCTAAAATGGTATAGCTACAATTTATTTAGTTTGGGAATTTGTGGACAATGGTAAATGGGTTTAAAAATTGTGTTTATGAATTTTTTCATAAGAATAACTTATAATATATGGTTTTTAATGTAACAAAAATTAAAGTATAGTTTTTAATAAACTTTTTAGGTTGGGAAATAATGAAAAGATTAAACTTTTAAGTGAAGTAAAATTATTTACATATATCTACTATATATATATATACTTATATGAGAGAAATAAAAATAGAAACTGATGTTAAATTAAGGAACTAAACTAATCTACATTTAATTATTATGTAATATGGAAGTTAACATTCTTAATTAAAACCAAGGAAAAATATATATATATTTACACATATATAAAAGGGAATTAAATAGTAACTTAGGTTAAAACAAGGAGCTAAATAAATCAACACTTATATTAACTAAATACTATAGAAGCTAATATTCTAAGATGTAGCAAAAGAAATACTTTATAAAACATATATGGAATGCAGATAAATGTTGAAGTTAATAAAAATAATTTAAATACAATAAGCTACATAAGGGAGGACTTAAATAAATTCTAATACAGGTACATGCTATATATATTAAATAAATAAAGGAAAATACTTTATTTTATAAACCATATATCGGTTGTGGATATGCCTAAGAGTTATTAAACATAATTAAGTACAATAAAATTTCTTAAAGATGTTCTGGGTAAATCTTAATACACAAAGATATATCTATATATATATATATAAACATTAAAATAGATGAAGGAAATAACATTCCTTGTGAGAGATATAATAAGAAAAATATATATATTAAACTTTAGGCTAACCTACTGAGCCCAAGTCTATGAACTCCAAAATCCCACTTAAACAATTCAAAGAGAGTTTGGGCCACTCTCAGGGTTAAACCCTAAATCGTTCCAGTTTAAACGAAATGGGCCTAACAAAAGATTTAATTAACGAAACCTAGCCCAAATCCTTGTGAGAGAATAATGGTAAACTGGAACTATAAATTAGTAAGAATTGAAGGTGTTTAGTTTATAAGTCCCTTAACTAATCAACACTTGGAACACCTTAATTATAGGTTACTATTGGGGAATCACTCATTCAAGTTAATTACTGTTCTTCACATACCAAGTACGATTTTTTCGTACTCTTATGCATTGCTAACAAGACTTAAGGGATGTTTGTGACAAACGCTAATTGAGCTAAAATGGATTTCTAAAAGGAAATGGTTGTGTGACTAACTCAGCTTGTGTGACTAACTGGGCCTTGAATGTGAAACTTACATGGGTATTGGTTCCTTCTATTTGGTTGTTCCATTAGACATTAACTGCTTAGGGTTTACGCTTCTACACTCTGTAGGACTGAGTGTTTTGGTATTGCTCTGGGTAGTTAGTGATCTAGTGGGAATATGGAGAAGGACAATCTTGGTAATTCTTCTTTTGACTCTGGATATAGTTTCATCCATGAGCTGGGTCATGTTGTTTTGACGTGCGCGCGTCTTCAATGGTAATAGTGAGGGGATGTATATCCCCAGTCCCAAATGGGACGTAGTAAACAGTGAGGGGATGTATATCCCCTGTCCTAAAAGGACGTACTTCACGGTGAGGGCCATCTCTCCCTGTTGATTTGATTCCACTCTTGAGTTATGGGTTATTGGATCTCTTCTTTCATTCCTAGTCCTTGTGAATACTTGGGTCTTCCTATTCCTAACTAAAACTGAATCTAACACAAACAATGGATGTACACTAACTTATGGTGTGATTCTTCTGATTGACTAACTTTAACTTTCTGTTATGTATACTTCGCAACTTGTTATCTTGACTTGGTGATTTTCGAAGTGCCTGTTCCTCTGTGTGGTTTTAAGTGATTGTATTCTAGCTATTATTTATTTGAAATACCCCAAACCTTGATATGTGGTTTAAATATCAAACTATGTTATATAAAGGCTAAAGTGCCTTAGAAACATCAGTGGACATTTAAATATAGTAAAGTGCAATAAAGCACTAAGACACAGTTTGAGCAAAAACATGCTCTAAGCTATGAGTGAACTTGGTTAGGACCCAAAGAGCCTACCAAGACTTGATAACATTTAATTATGATTTAATAAGGCTAAATAAGTCCTTAGGAAACCTTGGTGGACAGTTAAACCAAATAAAAACACAAGGAAATACTTAAAGTCAATAAGAGCAAAATGTGCTCTAAGCTTGGAATAAATTTGTATAAGACCTAATGGTCATACCTATGCCTTATAAATATGTTAATGAACATATTAAATCAAATACCAAAGAAAACCAAGCTTGAAAACAAGTTAAAACACAAAATGTGCTTTAAGGAGTCTTAAAGCACGTTTTGAAAAATTGTCTTGTAAATGAGTTTTGAATGGCTAAATGTCCATCATTACTCTTTAATTAACATGTGTACTATATATATCACATTTGGTGGTATATTAATGGGAAATCAAAATTTTCACTTCTAAGTGCCTTGTTTAGGTGAATAGTGATTTTATAAGCTAGTTTGTAACATATTGTGTTAAGTGATTAAATTGACAAATAAACCAAAACACCCTTCTAATTAAATGGTGGCCGGTTTTTGTAGTAGTGAGTCACCAAGTTGTAAAATAAATCAAATAAGTAAAGTAAAACTTTAAGTAAAGTACTATTTGCTTTATAAGTTACAAATATCTTCTTAAAGCAAAACTTATCTCATTCTCTGTCCTTCCTCCATTTCACACGGTTCCAACTTCTTCTCCTCTCTTCTTCTTGTTCTCTCTCGGTAATATATCACCACCACCATGGAAGTCCACCTTTGAACTCTTGTAAAATCTAGCTCACTTATCCAATTTAATTTCAAGACCACCATTCTTCTAGTTGGAGCAAGCTCTACACTTCTATCTCTTCAAATCTTCAAAAGCCTCATTCGGTGCCAAGGGATTCACCATTGATGGAGCTTGAGCTCACCTTTTCACATATTATGTTCTCCTTTGCTTCAAGGTAAGGAAACTCAAAGAAAATCCATGTTTCCTCCATGTTTTCATGTTGACCGAAAATTCACCTCACCATGGTGTATTTATCTTGCTTGTTCTAGCTTCATTTGAATCTTCCAAGGGCTAGGAGGAGTCCTCTCTTGATACTTATTCAAGTTTCTTCCAATTCCAAGGTAAAACAATTACCTTAATGTGTTAAAACAATATGTGTAACTAGGGTTTATAATGAGATAAAGCATAATGCTTGAATAATCATTCTATTATTTGTACATCGTTTAGAAGTTGACAAACAACCAAACACCCCACCGGTTTTACAAGGAAAACAAGAAAGAAGTTGTGAGGAAAAGAGGTAAACAAGCTATCTCAATGTAGTTTAAATGCCTTAGGGAAAATGAGCTTGATTTGCTTAATAAAATACCTAAGGAGCCAATGGCAAATGAGCTAGTAAAATGCTCTCAAGGAGTTTATTAAGGGCATATGTATTGTTGGGTGTATTTGCAGGTCAAAGGCATTACTTATGTGGGAAATTCAGTGTTTAAGGTTTATGCCAATTTAAGGGCCTAAGAGCCATGTTATTTAAGGGCCTAAGTGCCAAGCAATTTAAGTTGTGCACTAATTTGAGGTAGTGCTAAATGTGTGAAGTTTGTGTATAAGAATGTGTTTGATGGATTTAGGTGTTCTTGAATGAAATAAGGTAAAAACCTAAGTGTTTGGATGTGAGTATATACAAGAGAAGCTATGGCCAAATGGGAAATGTGTAAGAAGTTCTAAGTGTTTTAAGAAAGTTTTGGTGAACTAGGAAGTGTTAAAGGTGAATAAATGTTTCTTGAGAAGAAAACGTGTATTAAGGTGATTTAGAGTGATGCAAGGATTTAGTGTTATCTTGGAAGTTCTAGGAATTCAATGTGTGTTTTGAGGATGTATTTAAGTCTTAGAGGATTTGTTTAAAGTTGGTAATGTTGATATCCAAGGAATAAGTGATGTTTAAGTAAGGTTTTGAGAAAGGAACTTTTAGGAAGTTGTGAAAAGAGGATTTGGCTAGTAAGAGGAGATGCTTGGGAGATGATGTTATGAAGGTGAAGAAGCATTTTAGTGTAGTGGTCATTATGGGTGAAATACCACCTAGAATCTTAAGGAGAAACATTCCAAGTGCTAGGAACTTTGTAAGAAGTTGTTTGGATGATAAATGGTTTTGGTGAGTGATTTAAAGAGTTTAGCACATGGATAAGGAGTGTTTTGAAGTGCCAAATGAGGTTAGGGGATACTAGGATATGTGGGGTGAAGTTTGGAGTTGAATGTAAAAAGGAAACAAAGATCTGGGGCAGACCGGACTTGCGACCGGACTTGCAAGTTCGGTCGGGCCCAGTTTACCCTGTGGGAATAGTTTCTGGAATGGACCGGACATAGGACCGGACTTACAAGTCCGGTCGGAGTAGAAAAATTGTGACGGAATGTTCTGGAATCGACCGGACTTGGTAAGTCCGGTCGGACCAAAAATGTTGTTAAAGGTTATGAAATGATATGTAATGATGGGGATTGATAGGTAATGATGTTATAAGGTTGTTAAGGACATGTTAGGTGAGTTTTAGTGACAATTAAGTGGGTTGAAAAGTTGTATTAAAATGTGAACGTAAATCAAGTTAAAATTGTAAAGTTATCCAACTAAGTTAACGGGGAAAAGTTATAAGCATTAGACTTAAACAATCATGTTACCCCGATGTTAATAAAAATACATGTAATGTTAGCAGTTGTTCGAGAATTGCTCGAGGAACATAAGTGGACGTGGTAAAGTGGCTCCGGTGACAGGTATGGTTTCTTGCAACCTGTGTCCTACCGGATTACACCGGCTTGTATGCCAATGTGTTTTTCTGTATGTTTACCACGTTATGAGATAAATCATGAAACGAGTTTTATAGTCGTTTATGTTATTGTGTGTTTTCGTGCCGATATACGGTAACCTCGATGCGCTTGAAGGGCTAGTTAACCACTATTAGGTAAACGTAGGAGAACGGTATCCGGTAGCAACGTTTCCGACTTAAGGAACGTTCTAACCACGGCTATGCGTGAGTTGGTTATGTGATGTTGTGTGTGATGTTTGTATGTGAATGTATGACTCCTCTTCCCGTGTGTATGTCTAAAAAGACTTAACCCAATGTTGTGATTGTTTAATAAAGTTCAAAGTGAACTTCTAACAAGTGCTAACGGGGGAGTGAGGATTCGGTCTGTCCGGCCACGCGTGTGAGTATGGGGGTCATTGTCATAGCAGGTTCGATCCTCTCTCGTATGTTATGGTTGTTTTCCAATTTGGTTCCCAACCTTCCCTTTAGCTTAACCAAGGCTATTACTGACTCACGTCGGGCCACACAGGGGCATACTATTGTTATGTTTGTTTCGGTGTGCTTGGATCACTATATCCGAGACCTTGTGTTAATTAAACCGTTCATTAACGAGACGGTAACGAGTTATGTAACGAGCTTATCATGAGACTGGCAACATTCTCTAGGCTCACCAGTGTATTAACAATGTTTGGGTCGGTTCTAAGAGGATCATTCCCGTTATGTTATGTATCTTTGTTGTGATGCCATATCTTTGCGGTGTTTGTTTGTGCACGTGGAAACGTGCAAAGTGTTGTTAAGTGTTGTTATGTAGTGTATGTTGTAGGTTGTATAATGTGAGTGTGTGGATCATGGATATGATTCCCAGTTTGTGATAAGAGACGTTTAAGGATAACCCGATTTAAGGGTAAGTGTCGTCTATTAAGAAAGTAGCTCCATTAGAGGAGGAACACTCTAGGGATAATGAATACCAAGAGTGACTTATTAAGTAAGGATACATTATCCGTTTGTTTGAGCCCATGAGGCGAAATGTTAAGTGATGTGTGTTTATTGTTACATGCATGATTAAATATAATCAACTGCATGTTAAGACGACAATTATTGTGCGTGGCCCGGTAGCATGTGGGCTGCGGGATTACCATACCAGCAAAGGTGCTGAGCCCTTGGGGCCACCCTTTCTCTTCTTTTCCTATTTCAGGTACGAAGTGCTGGAAGACGTTCGAGAGTAGGACGGGTAGTCGTCGTACATGGGTAATCATTTAAGGTATGTTAACAGTAGGTTGAGTAAGACGAAATTGTGTGTCGGCATCAATTATAAATACTCGGTATAGTTGAAAGGTGTATGTGTTTGTTGTCGTTGTTGTTGTTAATGAAAAGGGATAGTAATGTGTAGTCGCTCGGGAATTTAGCCCATCAGACCGGTACAATGTGTATGTATTAGCCTTGTTAGCCACGTGGGTGGCTAACGGCGTGTAACACCAACGAGTTGAGTAATGTGACGAGGTTGTTATTCCGCTGCAGTTTATTGTAGTGTGTTAATGTTGGATGGGGTGTTACAAAAAGTGGTATCAGAGCGAAGTATCGCTCTGATGACTGAATTACCGACTTATTGAAGTACCGAGTTAGGATTTAAGTACTTTGGGTTTAAGGGTGAGTGATAGCTTGGGATATACGCTAGCTAGGACTACCAGTGACTACTGAAACCTACTATATCCTTCCCGCCCTCCAAAATCCCTATTTTATAATGGGAAAGATGCCAGAGAGATGGAAGTCCACTCTTACTCGGGAATACCCGATCGGCTGTTATTATA
>JAIOTZ010000574.1:0-47731 GCA_023374045.1 Limonium bicolor
AAGATCCCAATTTCTTCTCCGACGAAATCATTAAAGGCCAAGCGCTGGTAAGTTCCTTCCATCAATTCTCAATTCTAAATCTATTTTGCTCCATATGCGCAATTCGATCTCTCTCTGTCTCATCACTAACCCCAGCCTTATTCTATTAGCTTTTTCCTCTACTAGTTTACCAACATAACGGAGAATATTGAGCGAATTGTTCTTCGAGTTCTTTCAGTTGATGCTATTGGCTGGAGCAGATACTTCTTTAGGGACAATGGAGTGGGCTCTATCCCTTCTCCTTAATCATCCAACCATTCTCCGGAAGGCACAATTAGAGATCGATGAAATTGTTGGACAGCATAGACTAATCAAGGAATCAGATTTGGAATTCCTACCTTACCTCCACTGCATCATCACCGAGACACTTCGGATGTACCCAGTAGTCCCAATGTTCCTGCACAACACATCCCGTGCTTGTGCGATTGAGCGCTACGAAGTGAAGGTCGCACAATGGTGATGTGAACTTGTGGGCTATACAGAATGACCCAAAATTGTGGGACGAGCCGACAGAATTCAAGCCAGAGAGGTTTACGGGATTGGAAGGGCACCGATCGGGATTTAAATTGATGCCCTTTGGAGCAGGAAGAAGGGGTTGTCCTGGAGAAACCTTGGCTGTAAAGATGGTGGGTTTGGTTCTAGGTTCGATATTGCAGTGTTTCGATTTGGAGAGAGCGGGGGAAAGGTTGGTCGATATGGATGAGACGATTGAGTTAACTCTGGCAAGAGCTAACCCTTTGATTGCAAAATGTAGACCTCGAGTAGACATGATCAACTTCTTGTCTATTTGAATGATTTTGATAGATTTAGCAATAAATTTTAGGAAAATTTACAGAACAAAATGTGGAGGGATAAAACTGAATCCCCTCCCTCCCTCCGGAGGGGAATTGGTGACGGAACCATAATTTCGGTCGGACTTACATCCCACCATTGATAGATTTTATGATATTTTAATCTGACGGATAAGAATGAAAAAAATAATGTATTGTAAGTGGTGATGGACTTCTTTTTTAATGACTAAAGATGACTATGATACCGGTAGTTATTATTCAACGTGAACATATACATGAGATATATACATGAATGGAAGAAATAACTAAGTAGCTGTCACGTGAACAATCAATTTTTTTAATTTTAAAATTCTTTTTATAATTCAAAATGCTGATGTGATTTAATAATATTTATAAAAAATAAAGTAATAAATTTTTAGCATCATTCTAATGACTATTAGATATAAATTTTAAAGGTACCATTTCTTAACATAAATTCCTTTTAGTAAAAAATGATAATAAAGAATAATAAGCAAAAACATTATTAATAATTTGGCTTAACTAAAATAATTAATATGTGCTCTATAATATTATAAGTTTTAAATCTTAAAAGTTTGTTATATATGATTAAAGTTTAAAAATAGTATAGCAAAAATAAAATAGGAGTTATACAAATAAATAATAATAAATCTATAAAAATGAGCTTAATATTGTACTAATATAGTAAGAGTATAATCTCTGATGAAATATGTACTATTTTTTTTACGTTTCAAACTACTAAGTGATGCACAAAAAAGTTGAGTTTGATAAACTTTGAACTATTGAAGGACATTTTTAATACTCTCGTAGATACAATATTTATAGTTTCGGCAAACATTTAACTACTATCATGGATATGCTTTAATACCAAGGTAGAAATATTTATCAACTATCATGTCTACGTTAAACTACTGATGGAAAATTTTATAAATGATCATGTATACATTTTTACGCCACTAATGAAAGTATCGATATGCGATTATGGATGCATCTTTAGCTATCGATGGATACGTTTGTAGACAACTATGAATACATTTTGTAACTTTTGATGGAAACATTCATCAACCATCACGGTACATTTTAAGCTACTATTGAAAACATTTATCAAATATCATCTGCACATTTTAAGCTATTGTTGGAAACATTATCAACTAGCATCTGCACATTTTACGCAACTGATGGAAACATTTATAAATGGTCATGTATACATTTTTACACAATTGATGAAGATATAATACACAGTTATGGATGCATCTTTAGCTATCGATGGATACGTTTATACATAATGATGAATACATTTTGATCTTCTATGGAAACATTTATCAATTTGCATGGATAAATTTTTAACCTAGTGAAGGAAATGTTATCAACTATCATGTATACATTTTTAAACTATTGATGGTAACATTTATAAATGATCATGTGTAATGCACTACAGATTATAATACGCAACCATGGAGCATCTTTAGCTATCGATTGATATGTTTGCACATAGTGATGGATAATACGTACATTTTTTAAACTTCTATGGAAACATTTATCAATTTGCATGGATACCTTTTTAACCTAGTGTTGGAAATGTTATCAACTATCATGTGTACATTTTAAGCTATTGATGGTAACATTTATAAATGATCATGTGTATGTTTTTTGCACTACAGAATAACATATAATACACAGTCATTGCATCTTTAGCTATCAACGGATACGTTTGTATACAGTTATGGATACTTTTGTATACAGTGTAGGATATGTTTGTATACAGTGATGGATACGCTTGTAGACAGTGATCGATACGTTTGTAGACAGTGATGGATACGTTTGTAGATAGTAATGGATACGTTTGTAGACAGTGATGGATACTTTTGTAGATAGTGATGGATACGTTTGTAGACAGTGATGGATGTATACATTTGTAGATAGTGATGGATACTTTTGTAGACAGTGTAGGATATGTTTGTATACAAAGATGGATACGTTTGTAAACAGTGATGGATACGTTTGTAGACTGGATACTTTTGTATACAGTGAAGGATACGTTTGTATACAGCGATGGATACGTTTGTAGACAGTGATGGATACGTTTGTAGACAGTGATGGATACGTTTGTAGACAGTGATGGATACTTTTGTATACAGTGTAGGATATGTTTGTATACATCGATGAATACGTTTGAAGACAGTGATGGATACGTTTGTAGACAGTGATGGATACGTTTGTAGATAGTGACGAATACATTTTTAACCTTCTATGGAACCATTTATCAATTATTATGGATACACCTTTAACCTAGTGTTAAAAACATTTATCAACTGTCATGTGCACATTTTAAACTATTGATGAAAACATTTATAAATGATAAGAGGAAACACCGGGAAATTGTTGTATATTTTATAAGTCTATATGGTAATATCTAATATTACTACTATTTTACCGAAAAATGACATCTACGTCATTAACTGCAATAGGATTTAAAAGTAAGGACAAATCATATGTGGTATATTACTACCACATTACTATATATTTAAAAACTTCTTTATTTAGTATTATATTTTGATAATATTAACAAGTTAAACAGTAGATTTACTTTCACATTTATATCTAAGAAGATGATTTTAGCAATTATTTTAGTAGTATTATTGTTAAATAAATAATTAATATTATCTTATTTATAGATGTATCTCATCCTCATGTTTCCCTATATTTTAACAAATGTCGTTTCTTCATTCAGTCCCTGTGCCACATAGACAGCAGTTTCTTCTTTGCACACATCCAGAGATTGACATTTGATTAAATCTCTCACAATTTAAGAAAGCATAGTATATTTAAAATATTTCTGTTTTTTACATTGCAGCAACTAACTCGACAGGTTTTTAGGGTTTTTTTAGGGTGTGTGGGGTTAGGGTAATCTATTTAGAAACTGTTCTATACTTTATATTGTAGCAACTAACTCGACATGTTTTTAGGGTTTGTGGTAGCGGGTTTAGGGTCGTTAGACCCTAAACCCGTCACTACAAACCCTAAAAATGTCTTCGATGTTTTTAGCTTTCCTAGGGTGGGGTTTGGGGTGTTTTGGGGGTAGGGTAATCTATTTAGAATTTGTTCTGTACTTTATATTATAGCAACTAACCCAACATATTTTTAAGGTTTTTGTGGCGGGTTTTTAAAAGAATTATGTAGTTCTTTTTAATCTTTTAAAGAATTATAAATATCTAAAATTTAGTATTTTTATATTAATTTAGTTTCTTACAATTTTATTTTAGTTAAGGCATGTATTTATTTATATTTTTTCATACATACGTAAACAACAATATTATTTGACTAAAGAAATATTATCTAATAGCATGTGTAGTCATCGTGGAAAAAATTATTACATTATTAATACATATTAATAATTATCTTATTTAGGCACCTTAAACAAATACAAAGGAATATTATAATATAACAATATAGTATAGATTTCCGGGTATTTGAAAGAATTGAAACTTTTTGGTGAATGAACAAAAATAAATACAAGTAGTCGGACTAGATAAGTGACAGTACTAGATTTGAATACTATATAAAATAATGGATTTTTCTCACACAACTCAAATTCGCTTCTGTCCATCAGGGACGGAAGAATCATGTCCGTCACGGGATCCAAGCCCCCCTTCCTCCGCATCGCAACACCACCAGTCCGTTCTTTTGTCTTTGATTTTGATTTTAATTCTAGTGGTACAGTTTCCATAGGTAAAGTAATAAGAGGTTTTGTATGCTTATAGTAGGAGTTAAGAAATTAATATACATTGGTATAATTTCAGTAATATTAAATTTAATTTATATATTTTTATATACATCCGTACAATATATATATATATTGAAAAACATCATTATGCACATAAACCTACAATAGATTCTGGTACATGGTCAAACCAACACCCCTCGTCTCCAATATTCACAGAATCATGATTCGATCTCACGGTCCTATGATCTTAAGATCCAAATTCATACTTACAATTCGAATTGATGGTAGGATCGGAATCGTGTAGGTTCGTCATAGCATCACGATCCGATCGTACGATTCTACGATCTTACACTCTATATCTATAATAAGATCCCATCTATCCTAATTTTTTTTTTGTTTTTCATATCAGTATGAATTATATCTCAATAAAATCTAACAAAAAGTTCTCAAAATCTTGTAGAAAGTTTTATAATGCATACATACCATGACTTAGAACATTGCAATTGGATGTTATTAAAAATAATTTTTATATGATTTATTTGAGGTCATTGAGTGGATAAGTATTAAGATTGGAATATCACTTCTTGCTACTTTCCAGCATAAAAGATCACAAAATGTATCTAAGTGTTCAAAAAATATAAAAATTTACCATAATTGATATGCTCATGACTCTAAACTGACGGAACATAAACACCATTGGTGACCTACTTTTAACAATCACTTTCTGTTCTTCACCCATTTTTAGCCTAAAGACTATGAACTACTATCTGAAATTGCAAAATTGCCTCACAATTATTTTCTCTATTTGAGAGCACCACATGAAATAGTCAAAACACAGACCACAAATCTAGTTAAACAATCTCACTTCATACAAATGTAGGTTTGGTTTCATTATTACAAAAGAGCAAAACTGATTCACAGACTCACGAAAATTAATATTCAAGTGGAGGCTATTTTGAATGAGCGTGGATATGAAAACTTATGGTTTAGTAAATAAAAAACTTGCTGCTCACTAGTGTACACTACGCGCGACCAGATGTACCTAGATTTCTCACAATAAACACCCAAACCCACCATTTACTAATGGTCACCATCCCTGTTACCTAATAATTGTGCTTAGGTAACTTATCTTTTGAATACTTAATTCATTAACCTTTGTCGTTTAGCAACGGCCTTTCATATCTTGCCTAAGCAAATATGCTTAGGTATCGAACAAAGTGGATATCAAATCCAATACTTAAATTGTTTTCTTGATCATCTTTTCCCAAGTTTTCTTCATACTATATCGTATATAGTATTACTAGTCTTATGTAAGTTTACATGAAAGTTAGACATACAGAATAACATAGCATTCCAAATGGTAACACATCACACTAGTGGAATGGAACCCTTTAATTACGGTCCAAAACCGTGTATAATTATGGTTTTGGACCATAGTCTACGCGGGTGTCACTAAAGACGGCGACGTCTTTAATTACGGTTTAAAACCGTAATTAAAGGCCCTTTTCTGGTCCCCGCGTGTAAGGGACTTTAGATTACGGTTATTGGTAAAACCGTAATCTGAAGTCCTTTGGCGCGCGCGAGATCATCTAATTCATAACCCGCTAGGTAGCTATTACACTTCTAGTGTGAGATCGTCCAATTCATAACCCACCACAACCCAAATTCAAAAGCCCAACTTGGCCCAATTTCAAATCCGACCCAATTCTAACTTGGCCCAAAACCCATTTCGGCCCAATGCCCCTCTCAGCCCAAAGCGCACTTCGACCCAAAGCCCACTTGGACTCGAAGCCCACTTGGACTCGAAGCCCACTTTGGCTTGTTTTCCAAGCGAGACCCGTTTTCGTTCAAAATTAGTTCAATTCAATTTCATCCCAATTCAAATGATTTCCATTTCAGGCCAATTCAAATCAATTCAATTTTAGCCCAGTTCAATTCAATTCAATTCAATTTCAGCCCAATTGAATTCAATTTCAGCCCAATTCAACTCAATTCCAACTCAACTCAATTCAATTCAATTTGAGTCCAATTCAATCTAACATCAGCCCAATTTGTAAATCCAATCCAAACTTCATAAATCCAAAAAAAATTCTTCAAATAAATTTCAAATTAATTCCAAAATCATTTCAAAATTTCAAACAACTCTTTTATTTTGAATCTCATCAAGATTTTAAAAATCAAAGAAACTATTTTGTGGAATTTTAAAGGAAAAACTCTTCTCAACACGCGAAAAATTCTTCTCACATAACAGAAATTTATTCCTAAAACATTTCTCAAAATTAGTTTTTCTTTACAGAAAATTCCAAAAAATGTTTCTTAACAGGGAATTCCAAACAACTTCAAAAGTTTTTTAACTTAGTTTTCAAATCCAAAATAAACCATTTTGGAGGAACTAGAATTGTCTAACCCCTTCAAAACATTTCCTTTCTGGTTAGACATCACTTGTCTTCCTTTCCAAATGATCCGAGACGGGCACTAGGGTCATCACATCCCTTGTCGCAGTATGGATTTCTTTAGGCGGGGCATTAGAACGATACACCTCCTATAATTGCAGCCTAGATTTTTACAAGACGGGGTGCTAGGGATGTAACTGCCTTCCTAGTTGCAGCCGGATTTTCATAATTGTCTAACTCCCTTCTACTAGATTTAAATGTTTTCGGTTTTCAATATTTTAAAACCCGGGAGTTAGAGACGTTAGGTATCTCATTCATGGTGTTTCTCTCTAACCCTAGTTTTCGACATAAATACCTTTTCCCATCTTCGATGTAACACCCCTATCTCAATCCAAATGTGGTTTCGCATCTTAACAACATATATATACATGTCACAGCGGAATTCAATACACTCCAGGACCTTGCCACGGTCTGACTGGCAGAATATACCGAACATTAGTACATACAAATCTTAACCAATACATATCCTTCTTACAATCCCTCACATCCTATACATCTTACTAACTCAAATTGCCATACGAGTGTACATGCACAACTCGTAGGCCACACTTAACCCGTAACGCTTGTACCCCATCTTACTCTCGTGACGGCCGCCTCCTGACGTTCACCTGTGTAGTAAAAACAGCCCCCAAAGGGGGTCAGCACGAATGCTGGTACGATCCTCTCATGGCCCCCAAGCTAACGTGGCTACGACGACTAATTGTCGACAGCATGGAGGTTGATTAGATGCACAACATAATAGAAGGTGCAATAAACAACAAACCAATTATGAACAATCAAAGTTCAAACACAATGAACGACTTAAATGCGTTCCCTTAATTAGTGAGTCAATTATTTCACTCCTTAAGTTACGTTTCCTCTTAATCTTAGTCCATCCTTATCTTACCTCAATCTTAGTCTTAGAAAACAACCATCCTTTAAAAAGGAATGGAAGTAGCTTATCTCAGTCTTATAGTACAAACCATCCTTTAAAAAGGAATGGTTGCAACTTATCTCAAACCTTATCTTAATCTTAGAATGCAAACCACTCTTTAAATAGAAATGATTGTATCTATCTCAATGTTTATTTTTGTCGGGTCAAAAGCGACCCTAGCCAATGAGCTATTAACTCCACTGGTTGAATAAACAACTTATCTTATAATTTAAGATTTAGGTGATCCTACCGCACCATCTTAATGCCTCCTACCTTGGACTGTATGTCCAATGTAGCTGAGCCGGCAACCGACCCTAGGCAACAAGTCCGAAGACAAGTCCTTAAGCGAAAGTCGATCTGCTTTAGATACCGACCCCCTTATTCCTTAGCATGCATGACCGGAGTCAGTCCCGGGTTCCTCACTCCCCCCATAAGTTCCAGTTAGTAAAAGTCTCAAGACAATGTTTGTTGGTTAACCTCTTTCGGTTTATAACAAACTAATATTAGGGAGCGTTCCTTAGTCTCACTCAATTCCTTACTAAACGTTGGTTAGTAAGTTCTCACGGTAAGTTGTGTTAGTTTTCAAACATCACACAACAATACAAAACATCATGTTCCGGTTGCATGCTTTAACTTGTTTAGTGAGCACACAAAAACAAATAGCACACAAGCCGAAGGACACCTCATTAGCAAGCAGGTCACAAGAAGAATTGTACCGTTCACTGTTGGTCGTTCGGTTGCTTACTCTCCTCTGGAGTCCAAATTCTCAAACCCTAAATCATTCATTCAATTTTAGGTTGCTAATTACTTTTCCAATAAAGCTAACTTACTTAACTCACTTGGTCACTAATGATCCCCATCTAACACCACTTAAGTTCTTATAAACTTAATCTTAAGTGAATCACTTCTCCTCATACCTTATACTTATTCACCCACTTATTTATCATTGTTACTCACCAAACATGTCTTAAACAACCTTATATTATCATTTACTTATCCTAATCTCTTAAGTCATTATATGCTTATCTTTCTAATCATCATCACTCCCTAATGTTGGACCACTAAGTCATTGTAATTTAAACTTAATCATATAAGTTAATCACTTCTCATTACACCTCATACTTGTTTACACCTCTTAAGGCCTTTACATGTCACCAAACAAGGCCTAAACATCATCTGAAACCATTACCATTCAATCCCCCATCATTAGAAGCCAAAACAAATTTTTTTCTTTTTCTCTGCACTGGACCGCCCCTCTAGGGCGGTCCTCAGGGGCGGTCCCAACCAGAAGCTAATTTCCTGCAGAATTCGCCTGGACCTCCCCACACGGGCGGTCCCTAGGGGCGGTCCACAGCAGAACCTATTTTCCAAAGTGCTTTTCTCTTCATTTTGGACTCCAAATTCACCCCAATCTTTTCCCACTCATTCCACAACCTTTCCACATGTTTCCTACATGTTTAAACACCTTATATAATGCACTAAACCTACCTCAAAAATCACTAAGCTTGACACTCAATTTCTTACAAAATTCTTGCACTTAACACTTGATTCCTTACACTTCCCTCTTGTGACTTTTGCCTAAGACCTCAACTAATCATTATGTTTCTTCACAAGCATCTTAACTACTCCTCAAGCATCATTATGCATACCCGTTTGCTTACTCAAACTTCTTAAAGCTTTATATAATCTAGCACATGCTTACATCCTTATAAGTCATCATACCTTATTTTTCCTTCAAACTTTGTACAAGTTTCCTAGCTTCCTTAACCATGGTTTTGGTGCATAAAACTCACCATTATAACCCCTAATCCCTCTTAGACATCCCTAGGTCTTCCTAGTACTCAAGAACTCCATAGTTTATCCATTTTCACCAAAACAACCCTTATTGATTACTAGAACATTCCTTAGTCATAAAATCTCCTTAGAACATCTTAAACACTTAGTTTTCTCTCCAAATTTTGACATGGCTTTCTTAGTATATTACTACACCCAACATTTAGTTTTCCACCCTTAATACAATCATGAACACTCAAGTCCTTAGTACACAATCTTAGCACACAAATTACACCCTCCTAACCTCTAATTCCTCTTAAACAATTCTAAGTCATTCTAATCCTCAAGAACACCGTTGTTAACTTATTTTCATTCAAATTTTGCCATAGCACCTCTAGTATATTATCATGCCCATATGCATGGTTTTTCTCATTCAATCATCTCACACACATCAAACCTTTTTCTCATCATAATTCTCACCCAAATCAACTCATTCATAATAAACTCAATATTGTGCCATAATCTTAAATTGCATAGCACTAAGGCTCTTAAATGACATGGATCTTAGGCCCTTAAATGACATGGCTCTTAGGCCCTTAAATGACATGAATTTAAACACTGAATTTCCCACATATAAAAGCTTTCAACCTGCAAATACACCCATCATTCTCATAGTAGTTATAATGCTCTTAAAATCCATCTTAAACTTATCTTACTAACTCATTCCCATTGGCTCCTTAATCACAAGTTCATAAGCTTGTTTAAATTCTTTTTCCTAGGTTATATAACCCATTACATAATGTAAGCTTTAAGCTACATTAGTACTTATCTAAATACCACCCCTTTAAACCTTAAACCATCTTAAGGTAAGTAATTTACCTTGTTTTTCCAAGCTTCTCCTCACACTTTTCTCCTTGGGTTTCCTTGCTTAGTTTTCGGCCACCCACTTCGATTTCCTTGCCAATGTTCTAATCACATTCAAATAATCTAATGATCACTAAGCAATATGCCTAAACTCGTAGAATTCATTCTTAGGTTATAATATGTGTTTTAAAGCTTAAATGTGTATGTTTACCTTTGAATTTTGGAATGGCTTTCACAATGAAACAAGGCAAGACCTCCTCAAGTCTTTAGAGAATAGAATCAAGCTAGAACAAGAGATAAAACAAGGTCCCATGAAGAGATGAATTTCAGTTATGAAGGAAAAGTGATGGAAACTTGGTTTTTCTTACATTTTCCTTACCTTGAATGAATGGAGAAGACAATGAACACCTCAAGCTAGTTTTTCCCCCTTCAATGGAGTTTTCCCATGGCTCCAAAATGAAGCTTTTCAAATTTTTAAAAGATAGGAAGCAAGGCCTTGGTCTAACTAAGAGAAATCTATGCTTAGTTTTTGATTTGGAGCTAAAATGAGTATTTTGTGAGAAAATGAAGATGGAGCAAGAATGGGGGCTGCACTCACGGTTTTCCACTGGGAGAATGAAGAAGAATTCAGTGGGGAAGAAAGGAAATGAAGAAGAGAGGAGAGACATAGAAGGCTAATATAAGATATTTGTCATTTTAAAGCAAATAGTGAATTTACTCACTTTCCCACCTCTTTCCTTACTTACTAGCACATGTGGTGAGTCACCACTTCAAAAACCGTTCCCCCTTTAATATTAAGATACTTTTGGTCTTTGTTGACCAATTTATTGACTTATGTTGACTAAAGGCTTAAACTAGGTACTATTTGGCACTATTCACAAATCAGTGCACAAATTTGTGAAATTTTTGGTTTCCCATTGATTTAGACTTCCTAATGTGATAATAATTAGTACACATGTTTATTAAGGTGTAATCATGGTCATTTAGCCACTCAAAACCCATTTCTAAGACAATTTCTCAAAAAGGTGCTTTAAGGAGTCTTAAAGCACATTTTGTGTTTAAGCTAGTTTTTGAGCTTGGTTTTCTTTTTTAATTGATTTAAAATGTCCATTGACATATTACTAAGGTCTTATAATGGTATTTGGGTGCTAATCAAAGTCACTCCAAGCTTAGAGCACGTTTTTGCCCAAATTTCCCTTAAGACATTTTCTTGTGTTTTCCTTGGTTTAAATTGTCTACCAATCTTTATAAGGCATGTTTTAGCCTTATTACCTCATAAATTGATGTTTACTTAGCATACTTAGGTTTGGGGTATTTCAATCTACCCCCCTTAAAAGAACTTTGTCCCCAAAGTTCCCATGCATCTTATCTTATTAGAATACATGTCTTACTTCATTCCATAGATCATATAGATCATACTTATGTATACTTAAACTCATTGAATCATTAGATCCGCCATATGCTTATACTCAAATATCACACAACATGCTTAAGCATGTATAGCACTCAAAATTCTCTTTGTTCCTTTTTGATGATTAAAACAATCACATAATTTTCATCGTATTCTCCCATGTAACCGGTCCGTAGACAAAGGCACATTCGTCCACGCCACCATGGGCCAGAATACAAAACAACTCTGTTCTCCCCATGTCACCGGTCCGAAGACAAAGGCTCAAGCGTCCTCGACTTCATGGGTGAGACTCAGTAAAAAGGAAATCCTTTTTACGAGGTCAAGTGAGGGATAGTTCCCTCTATTTGAAAATACAATCAACTCCGATTTCGTTTTATCCTAAAGCCTCTATCCATAGTGTGATTTAATTGTGACCACTGGTAGGGAGTTTCAGGAATCATCCAACCCTGATGTGATCAGCATCAGTGTTGAACTATCCTTCCACCCCAATTTGTGTTCGGTTTCCCTTGATCCCTAGAAAATCAAGTTCCACCTCCCACGTCATTTTCAAACATCAAATAATTCACTCATTTCCAATTTTCTATCTTTTGGTTCTTCTAATCATAATCAATACATCTCCAAGGTGTGGACTCAGTCCATCAAACATTCCCAATTCATCTCTTAATACTTGCCTCAGGACTTAAATTCCTACTAAGTTCTATATCAGTCCCATATCAACTCTCACCATCTTATGTCTCATAGCATTACTATCTTCTTCCTCATACTCATATCAAATAATATCTCATAGTGTTGTCTTATTCTTATCTCACATGTAGTTTCATACCGACCCATATCTCACATATTCCTTAAGTCTCCTTAATCCTCTTCCTTAATTCTCTTAACTTGTACTCACACCGGAGTTAACAAGATAGGTACTTAATATGTATGGTATTCACATCTTCTGTGTGCAATAACCATGATTTATCTCAAAATGTTTATGTAAAACATATTCTAAAATTCTTTTGTGCTATGCACACCGTAGTTTATGTACTCTGTACACAAACATACGCTAAGCGGTTTTTGCTCTACCCCCCCTTAAAATGGATTACGCCCACGTAATCAACACTATATCATTCTTGAACATAGGTTCAAGATGTCTAATTCTCACCAAGCATTCTAGCTTCCATGTCATCTATCTCACTTATAATTCAATCAGAGGGTCATAACTATGCTAATGACTTAGTCTCTGTATCGAGGGTTCTTAACGATACTTATACCATATTCTTAACTTAGTTTGGTCTTATCTCAAAGGTACTAAAGCATTCAGTTGCTAAGTCTTATATTTGTTCCATTGGAAGATGTGTGGTATATCATTCTCTTTCCGCGTTCATCAAGTATGTGAAACCTCTTTTAAGTTACCGGTCCGCTAGCTTCCGCTGCAGGACTCTGATAATCTTAGGCTTAGTTTGCCTTTCTTATCCTTTTATAGTATTGTATATCCTTCTGCCTCCTTACAGTTTAGGAATATTGGTCTCTCGGTGGACACGTGTTATCTTTACATATACACGGCCTTAATGAGTTGTAACTCGCCTATCCAGTCTCCCTAGAGATCTAACATTGTATTCTTAGTGTTTTCTCAAGTGTCTAAATCGTTCTTTCCATCTGACCTTTGGTCTGAGGATGATTCTTAACTTGAAACTACCGTTTAGTGCTTAATACGCTTTACAGTTTTAATTCTCTAACGAAAGTGTATTACATCTCTAATAAGTGAAAGCCCTTTTTGAGGGGTTTATTCCCACTCATGGCCTCACAACAAGGAGAGGTATCCCCACCCTAAAAGGCATGGTTCGTTCTCCGCCCCTGCCAATGTACTATCTCATTATTCTCATTGGTGCCTTTTCCTGGCAATATTTTCCACAATCTAAGTTATAGGTTTGGTAATCGTTCATATCTACGAATTGTAGTTCCTTCGTGGCTTAAATAAGCTCTCTTACAACTTACTGCGCCTCGGGCTCTGATGTGGTTAACATCCTTGGCTCGTAGGCTCTTAGTGCTTAATGCCTCAGTACATTACTTGTACTCTTACTCATCTGTAGGTCATCCTTATAGGTTTTTGTTTCTTTGAACACTATCAACCGTTAGGTTACATATTAAATGTAGTATCGGGTTTCATGGTAAGTTGCTGCATCCTGCTTCCTGCTATGGAAGTTTATTCAGGTGATCTGAGGTTACTTAGTGTCCTCGAAAATACTGTCATTTTACTAGACTTATATCTTTTAGCAATCAAGGTTAGGTTCGTATTAGGCGTTTGCCTTACGGTGTCCAAGTTGGATATCATCTTGTCGTCTTATACTTCCATCTCAACGCTTCGTTCAACTTCCGTTGACTACGCCACCCGTTGATGATCAATCATACTTGGGTGTTAATGAGTTAGACAAACAGTATTAGCTGTCATTCATCAGTTGTTCGGCTCGACTATGCCCGCTCTATGGGGGTAGTCCTCTGAGCTTCCCTCTATCGGGATTGTATATCTTTAATCCTTAGTAGATTACTGCTTAAGTTTATTCCTTCTGTCCCTGTTTCCGGGGTTCACCAACATCTTCATTGTAGAATGTTTGTTATTGGTATTCTTAATGGTCACTCTGGGAGTCTTATCCTGTTTTTTTGGAAGTCGTTGCGTAAACAGTATCAATCGTATCTTATAATACATCCCTTGTATATTATTGCTTATATAGTGTTTTGCTCGGATTATTGAGCGATCTCTCAGGTTCCTCTCCCTGAGGTTCTGGATTGATGTTCTTACTGTACTGTCGGCTGATGTTATAGTGGTTGTACTGCCGTCAAGATTTATATCGCTTAGTATTTCGTCCAAGCCCAGCTCCCTGCTGACTAGTGTGTCAGCTCATCTTATTATGATCAGGTCGTCGGGCCTTTCCAAGGTCTCATTTTCCCGTTCTTATGGATTTACCGTCCGGTATTAAAATGTACTACAACTGTAGCGTTCTATTACCTCGCCATGATGGCTTTCCGTACTATTTAACCGTGGTAGCACTTGCTATGGCAAGTGCGCCATGCAAGATGGGTTACCGGTACTGTGTGCGTCGGTAGTGGTACTTCCACCTGATCTTTTATATCTTTTGTCCTCGGGAATCCTTCGATGTTCTTCCGTTTTGGATAACTAGCCATCCGGCAGTTTCCTGTTGTTTTGACCGTACTGTCACTTATCCGGGCGTTCCTCTTTCTGAGGGAACCCCTTATTATTTTCTTATGTCTTAATCCTCGCTCCCGTTCCCACACATTTTGTCGTGGTTACTAAGTAATGATCCTCCTTTAGGCACTACATCGTAGTCCTATTCTGGTGTACAGTTGTATGAGTTTCTACCGTCGTCTGCGTTATGTCGGCCAGGTTTTATAACCTTCCTCATTGTATGGGGTTTGGAGTTCCCGTTTCTAGCTAGTCCTTCCAGTAATCTTAACTCTCATGCTTGGTATTATCCCACTGTTATGCTCATTCGGACCACTGTCCGGCACTCACGTCGCTTATCATTTCCTTATCCATTGCACTAGTAGTTCTTTTCTTATCATTGGTATTACGGTGTAACTCGACTGCGTAGCATGTCGACCCATGTTGCCGGTAATTACCGTTCTCTTACTGGTAAAATTCTATTGGTAGCGCCTGCTTCACTGTTGCGCTCCATTTAAAATGTTCAAGTTCTCATAAACTGTTGTTCAACAAGATGTTTCTCGTATTGCTTACTGTTAACTAACTGCTAGATCGGATTTTCCCGAGTAAGAGAAGGCTTTCTTCTCTCTGGCGTTTGTTCCACATATTCAGGGTTAGGGATGTGGAGGGCGGGTCTAGGTACTATGGATATCCGGTAAATACCGAGAAGTCCTAACTAACGCACCTCTCACTCTATCACTCAACCCTTAACCCATAACTCAAGCTCAACCTCTGTATTCTCCTAAGTTCGGTATTTCTTGTCTTCAGAGCGTAACTACGCTCTGATACCACTTTTTGTAACACCCCTATCTCAATCCAAATGTGGTTTCACATCTTAACAACATATATATATACATGTCACAGCGGAATTCAATACACTCCAGGACCTTGCCACGGTCTGACTGACAGAATATACCGAACATTAGTACATACAAATCTTAACCAATACATATCCTTCTTACAATCCCTCACATCCTATACATCTTACTAACTTAAATTGCCATACGAGTGTACATGCACAACTCGTAGGCCACACTTAACCCGTAACGCTTGTACCCCATCTTACTCTCATGACGGCCGCCTTCTGACGTTCACCTGTGTAGTAAAAACAGCCCCCAAAGGGGGTCAGCACGAATGCTGGTACGATCCTCTCATGGCCCCCAAGCTAACGTGGCTACGATGACTAATTGTCGATAGCATGGAGGTTGATTAGATGCACAACATAATAGAAGGTGCAATAAACAACAAACCAATTATGAACAATCAAAGTTCAAACACAATGAACGACTTAAATGCGTTCTCTTAATTAGTGAGTCAATAATTTCACTCCTTATGTTACGTTTCCTCTTAATCTTAGTCCAGCCTTATCTTACCTCAATCTTAGTCTTAGAAAACAACCATCCTTTAAAAAGGAATGGAAGTAGCTTATCTCAGTCTTATAGTACAAACCATCCTTTAAAAAGGAATGGTTGCAACTTATCTCAAACCTTATCTTAATCTTAGAATACAAACCACTCTTTAAATAGAAATGATTGTATCTATCTCAATGTTTATTTTTGTCGGGTCAAAAGTGACCCTAGCCAATGAGCTATTAACTCCACTGGTTGAATAAACAACTTATCTTATAATTTAGGATTTAGGTGATCCTACCGCACCATCTTAATGCCTCCTACCTTGGACTGTATGTCCAATGTAGCTGAGCTGGCAACCGACCCTAGGCAACAAGTCCGAAGACAAGTCCTTAAGCGGAAGTCGGATCTGCTTTAGATACCGACCCCCTTATTCCTTAGCATGCATGACCGGAGTCAGTCCCGGGTTCCTCACTCCCCCCATAAGTTCAAGTTAGTAGAAGTCTCAAGACAATGTTTGTTGGTTAACCTCTTTCGGTTTATAACAAACTAATATTAGGGAGCGTTCCTTAGTCTCACTCAATTCCTTACTAAACGTTGGTTAGTAAGTTCTCACGGTAAGTTGTGTTAGTTTTCAAACATCACACAACAATACAATAAACATCATGTTCCAGTTGCATGCTTTATCTTGTTTAGTGAGCACACAAAAACAAATAGCACACAAGCCGAGGGACACCTCGTTAGCATGCAGGTCACAAGAATAACTGTACCGTTCACTGTTGGTCGTTTGGTTGCTTACTCTCCTCTGGAGTCCAAATTCTCAAACCCTAAATCATTCATTCAATTTTAGGTTGTTAATTACTTTTCCAATAAAGCTAACTTACTTAACTCACTTGGTCACTAATGATCCCCATCTAACACCACTTAAGTTCTTATAAACTTAATCTTAAGTGAATCACTTCTCCTCATACCTTATACTTATTCACCCACTTAATTATCATTGTTACTCACCAAACATGTCTTAAACAACCTTATATTATCATTACATATCAATCCCCATTTAGCACCTCATAAATTCTTACTAACTTAACCTTGAACACTTAAAATCATTTACTTATCCTAATCTCTTAAGTCATTATATGCTTATCTTTCTAATCATCATCACTCCCTAATGTTGGACCACTAAGTCATTGTAATTTAAACTTAATCATATAAGTTAATCACTTCTCATTACACCTCATACTTGTTTACACCTCTTAAGGCCTTTACATGTCACCAAACAAGGCCTAAACATCATCTAAAACCATTACCATTCAATCCCCCATCATTAGAAGCCAAAACAAATTTTTTTCTTTTTGTCTGCACTGGACCGCCCCTTTGGGGCGGTCCCAACCAGAAGCTAATTTCCTGCAGAATTCGCCTGGACCTCCCCACAGGGGCGGTCCCTAGAGGCGGTCCACAGCAGAACCTATTTTCCAAAGTGCTTTTCTCCTCATTTTGGACTCCAAATTCACCCTAATCTTTTCCCACTCATTCCACAACCTTTCCACATGTTTCCTACATGTTTAAACACCTTAAAACATGCACTAAACCTTCCTCAAAAATCACCAAGCTTGACACTCAATTTCTTACAAAATTCTTGCACTTAACACTTGATTCCTTACACTTCCCTCTTGTGACTTTTGCCTAAGACCTCAACTAATCATTATGTTTCTTCACAAGCATCTTAACTACTCCTCAAGCATCATTATGCATACCCGTTTGCTTACTCAAACTTCTTAAAGCTTTATATAATCTAGCACATGCTTACATCCTTATAAGTCATCATACCTTATTTTTCCTTCAAACTTTGTACAAGTTTCCTAGCTTCCTTAACCATGGTTTTGGTGCATAAAACTCACCATTATAACCCCTAGTCCCTCTTAGACATCCCTAGGTCTTCCTAGTTCTCAAGAACTCCATAGTTTATCCATTTTCACCAAAACAACCCTTATTGATTACTAGAACATTCCTTAGTCATAAAATCTTCTTAGAACATCTTAAACACTTAGTTTTCTCTCCAAATTTTGACATGGTTTTCATATTATATTACTACACCCAACATTTAGTTTTCCACCCTTAATACAATCATGAACACTCAAGTCCTTAGTACACAATCTTAGCACACAAATTACACCCTCCTAACCTCTAATTCCTCTTAAACAATTCTAAGTCATTCTAATCCTCAAGAACACCGTTGTTCACTTATTTTCATTCAAATTTTGCCATAGCTCCTCTAGTATATTATCTTGCCCATATGCATGGTTTTTCTCATTCAATCATCTCACACACATCAAACCTTTTTCTCATCATAATTCTCACCCAAATCAACTCATTCATAATAAACTCAATATAGTGCAATAATCTTAAATTGCATAGCACTAAGGCTCTTAAATGACATGGATCTTAGGCCCTTAAATGACATGGCTCTTAGGCCCTTAAATGACATGAATTTAAACACTGAATTTCCCACATATAAAAGCTTTCAACCTGCAAATATACCCAGCAATCTCATAGTAGTTATAATGCTCTTAAAATCCATCTTAAACTTATCTTACTAACTCATTCCCATTGGCTTCTTAATCACAAGTTCATAAGCTTGTTTAAATTCTTTTTCCTAGGTTATATAACCCATTACATAATGTAAGCTTTAAGCTACATTAGTACTTATCTAAATACCACCCCCTTAAACCTTAAACCACCTTAAGGTAAGTAATTTACCTTGTTTTTCCAAGCTTCTCCTCACACTTTTCTCCTTGGGTTTCCTTGCTTAGTTTTCGGCCACCCACTTCGATTTCCTTGCCAATGTTCTAATCACATTCAAATAATCTAATGATCACTAAGCAATATGCCTAAACTCGTAGAATTCATTCTTAGGTTATATTATGTGTTTTAAAGCTTAAATGTGTATGTTTACCTTTGAATTTTGGAATGGCTTTCACAATGAAACAAGGCAAGACCTCCTCAAGTCTTTAGAGAATAGAATCAAGCTAGAACAAGAGATAAAACAAGGTCCCATGAAGAGATGAATTTCGGTTATGAAGGAAAAGTGATGGAAACTTGGTTTTTCTTACATTTTCCTTATCTTAAATGAATGGAGAAGACAATGAACACCTCAAGCTAGTTTTTCCCCCTTCAATGGCGTTTTCCCATGGCTCCAAAATGAAGCTTTTCAAATTTTGAAAAGATAGGAAGCAAGGCCTTGGTCTAACTAAGAGAAATCTATGCTTAGTTTTTTATTTGGAGCTAAAATGAGTATTTTGTGAGCAAATGAAGATGGAGCAAGAATGGGGGCTGCACTCACGGTTTTCCACTGGGAGAATGAAGAAGAATTCAGTGGGGAAGAAAGGAAATGAAGAAGAGAGGAGAGAGAGAAGGCTAATATAAGATATTTGTCATTTTAAAGCAAATAGTGAATTTACTCACTTTCCCACCTCTTTCCTTACTTACTAGCACATGTGGTGAGTCACCACTTCAAAAACCGTTCCCCCTTTAATAATAAGATACTTTTGGTCTTTTTTGACCAATTTATTGACTTATGTTGACTTATTGACTTATTTGACTAAACTAGGTACTATTTGGCACTATTCACAAATCAGTGCACAAATTTGTGAAATTTTTGGTTTCCCATTGATTTAGACTTCCTAATGTGATACTAATTAGTACACATGTTTATTAAGGTGTAATTATGGGCATTTAGCCACTCAAAACCCATTTCTAAGACAATTTCTCAAAAAGGTGCTTTAAGGAGTCTTAAAGCACATTTTGTGTTTAAGCTTATTTTTGAGCTTGGTTTTCTTTGTTAATTGATTTAAAATGTCAATTGACATATTACTAAGGTCTTATAATGGTATTTGGGTGCTAATCAAAGTCACTCCAAGCTTAGAGCACGTTTTTGCCCAAATTGCCCTTAAGGCATTTTCTTGTGTTTTCCTTGGTTTAAATTGTCTACCAATCTTTATAAGGCATGTTTTAGCCTTATTACCTCATAAATTTATGTTTACTTAGCATACTTAGGTTTGGGGTATTTCATCCGAGCCTCAACACTTACCATTAATTGTCGCGTTGGAAGGGGTACATGGGTGATCCCTTGAGAACACCCGCCCTTTTGGAAATAAAACAAATAAAAGAGAGACAATTTTGACAATCATTCCTCCAAGTAATTCATCCTGTCATCATCTCACTCCAAATTTTGAAATTTCCTGAAACCAGCTAGCACTCCTGATGCGTCCCCGATCGATCATGGACGTATCGTAGACTCAATCTAAACTTTATTGGTTAAGGAAAGACACGAGATAAACTTAAACTGGAAACTATTTCGATTGAGAATTTACACACAAGAAATTCACTCAATCTCTCTCGCCCCACACATGGACTCCAAGACAGTTTAGAACTTTACCCCAAAGTCCTCTACCCTCTTCTGACAGTCGGCCTACAGTTCCTTAACCACTCTCTGACTGATCAGTCTACCAATTATAAAGTGTTGACACATAACACCAGTCCTAACCAGCTCACTAACTCTCTAGCCCTTACACACTTAAGTCTGAATCACTCTTGCTCAGATAATCTCTATGTTTTTCTCTATTGTCCAGGCTTGCTTACATATGAAATAAATGTAAGTATATATACGGTTAATTAAGATGTAACTACCGTCCTATAAGTCCCTAGACTCTAGGAGTTTACTACAGCTCCTATAATTCACAAAACAACCACACTAGACTTGTAGAGAGTCTTCAACTTGATCTGAAGACATTTTAACTACATGTTGCTTTATGGTTGGTCACGTCGGCGGCAGCTCTCTCGATTGGTCGAGCACCACTTGGGTGCCCCACTTGCCTGATCTTGGCTGGCTCATTAATGCTCATAAATACTCTCTTAGATATCATTATTGTAACACCCCAACTGTAAACTTAACGATAAACAACAATCACATCGAAAATTGATGACATAAACATTAACCAAAATGGGACAGTGTTACACGCCGCTAGCCACCCACGTGGCTACAAGGCTGAATACGTACAAATGTATCGGTCTGATGGACACAAACTCCCGAGCATTAGTTACTAACATCTACATACTTACAAACCAACCATACCGAGTGTATACATACAAACATCATTTTAGTCTAACTCCAGCAACTGTATAAACATCCACGAGTGCACAGCCGCCACTCAGGTTCACTATCCAAAAGCTAACAAAAGTATTCATTTTACTTAGGAACTAAAGCCACTCCGCTTTTTCGATCCTCATCCTGCAAAATGAAATATGGTGCCCCAAAGGGGCTCAGCAACCCATGGCTGATATGATTAACGTGCAGCCTGTCGGCTACCGGGATACACAACTAATTGTCATGATAACATGGCATTCATTTACATAAAACATACATAAGCATAGCAATAATCATTGCATAGCAACCTCAACACATAACACAACAGGAACGATTCCCATTAGGAAACGAAACAAACATTAGTTAGCCAAACATGGTAAGCCTAGAGAATGATTTCATTCTCATGTTAAGCTTGTCATGTAACCCGTTCCCGTTCTATTTGTCAAACTTTAACTCTTCCCAAAGATGTGTCGGATATAGTGACCCAATCACACCTTGTACATAATCCCCCTAGCCCGATCAAAAGTTAGGTAGGTAAGCCTTTTATTAGGCTTGTGGGTGATTGTAATCCAAGAAGGATAAACAACCAATAACATAGAGAGAGTCGAATCTGATTCAGATATCGACACTCGAACATACACGCGCGACCGGAACTTCTGGATTCCACACCCCCCGGTTATTCACTTGTTAGTAGTTCCATTGTTGGAACTTAACACAATAAATCACAATGTAAGTGTTTAGGCCCAGTTAGGCAAACAAGGGAGATGGGATGCACCCGAATAATACAAACCATAACTAACTCACGCATAGCCGTAGTTAGAACATTCCTTAAGTTGAAACGTTAAACCGAGTAACGCTCTCTTACGTATCCTAGCTTGGTTAACTAACGGGTTAGCACGTATTTGAGGTTAACGGTACCGGTACACATGCACATTAATAACTATGACTGTAAACTCGTTTCATGATTTATGTCTTACAAGGTCATAAACATCCAGAAAACAAACAAACACATAAGCCGTGTAAACTGGTAGCAAACAGACTGCAAGAAAACCATACCTTGGACCTGGCTACGTTCGAGTTCCACAGAATGCAGCTCCTATACATAATTAATAACATCGGTTAATTACCTTATTTAGTTTCCGATTAACTAAGTGTTATACATGATTATATGACATGTTTTCACACTTTAACTTCCACTTAATTATCCTCATTATGCCCACTAGGGTTTACTACTTAAGCCTCTTTTTCTTTTCTATATATTTTTTTTAACAAGGCCGACCGACCTTGCAAGGTAGGACCCAAGGTCGGTCGAAACCAGAACACTTTACCGTTTGAAAATTTTACCTCGACCGTCCAAAGGTCGGTCTAAGTCAGAGAGCTTCCTGGATGAGTATTTTAGGCCCGACCGACCTTTCCAAGGTCGGTCCTAAGGTAGGTCGAAGTCAGAACCTTCTTTTTAGGTGCTTATTTCACTCCAAACCTCACCATACATGCCCTAGTATGTTCTAACTTCATTTTGGCACTTTAACCCACTCTTAAACCAACCACCAAACTCATTTATTTACCCATCATCAAACTCCTTAACCATTACTCAAATTTTTACTAAATCCTTAACACTTAGAACTTAATTCCTTACACATCCAACTTTTAATTTTGCATAAGACTTCAACTAACCAAAGTATTCCTCCACAACATGATAGCCACTCTTAAAGCATTATTTTGCATCACAATCACCCCCTTTACACAAACTCCTCAAGTCTTATTCATACTTAACTTTCACAAGGCATTATACCTCTCTTTTTTACCAAAATTCGCACAAGGCTTAACCACACTCCCACCATGACTTTGGTGTATCTAAAATCACCCCTTTGATCTCTAAACCTCCAAGACAATGCCTAAGTCATTTTAACACTTAAGAACGCCTTAATTCCCTTTCTTTCACCAAGTTAACCCTTAACAATTCCTAGTACAACCTAGGTCACCAAACTTTTTTTAAACACTTAGAACTCCTTGTTTATTCACCAAATTTTGTCATAGCTCCACTAGCACCTTCCTACACACAAACACACGGTTTTTCATCCTTAAACAATCAAAGACAATCATCTTCACAAGGAATGTTCTTTACACACAACTACACCTTAAACTACACTACATCACAATATAGTGCATAAACTTAAATTGCTTAGCTCTTATGCCCTTAAATAACATGGCTCTGAGGCCCTTAAATTGCAATAATCTTAAACAGTGAATTTCCACATTTAAATGCCTTCAACCTGCAAATACACACAACAATGCTCCCATGTCCTTATAGTCCACCTTTTGGATATTTTTCTAACTCATTTCCCATTGGCTCTTTAGGTTGTTTATTAAGCAAATAAAGCTCAATTTCCTAAGACACAAAACTACATTAGGTTAGGTTATTATCTCTCCTCTTCAAGATTTCTTTCTTGTTTTCTTTGATTAAAATCAGTAAGGACTTGTTCACTTGTCAACCTTCTAACCAACACACAAATAAGGGTAATGAGCATTAAGCTTTATACTTAAACTCATGAATAAAACCCTAGATTAACATAAGTGTTTTAAACACTAGAATTGATATTTACCTTGGAATTGAAAGAGAGCTTGGTTAAGAAGCAAGGTGGGACTCCTCCTAGTCCTTTGAAGATCAATTCAAGCTACTAAAAAGAGCAAGACATGGCATCATCAAGAGATGATTTTTGGCCATATAGGAAAATGAGAGGAAACATGAATTTTCTTGGGTTTTTCTTACCTTGAAGCAAAGAAGAATGACAAGGTGTAAAAAGATGAGTTTTTCCTCCTTCAATGGAGATTCTCCATGGCACCGAATTGGAGTTCTTGAAGATTTGAAAAGATAGGAATGTAGAGCTTACTCTAACTAGAAGAAAGGTAGTCATGGAATTAAATTTGGAGCATGGAGCTAGAAGTTACAAGGGAATGAAGTTGGAGAAGTATGGTGTGCTGTAGAAAAACCGGTTGGAGAAGGGAGGATGAAGGAAAGTGACAGTGGGGAATGGAGGGAATGAAGGAGAATGAGGAGAGAGGTAAGTATTTGAAGATATTTTGACTTATAAAGGTACTTCCCTTTTTACTTACTTTTTCCCTTCCTTCCTTTAATTAACTAGCTAATTTTGATGACTCACAACTTATAAAAACAAGCCCCCTTTAGTTAATAGGATATTTCTGGGCTAGTTTGACCCTTTAATTAACTTATGTTGACTTAATGCGAAACTAGCACTATTTGAGCACTATTCACAAATTAGTGCACATATTTGTGAAACTTTTGATTTCCCATTGATTTAGACTTCCTAATGTGATAATAAGTAGTACACATATTAATTAAGGTATAATTATGGGCATTTAGCTACTCAAACCCCATTTCCAAGGCAATTTTTCAAAATTGTGCTTTAAGAATCCTTAAAGCACATTTTTTGTTTTAACTTGTTTTTGAGCTTGGTTTTCTTTAGTAATTGGTTTAACATGTCCATTATCATGTTAATAAGGTCATGATAAGCTCTTGGAGTCTTAACCAAGGTTATCCCAAGCTTAGAGCATGTTTTTGCTCAAATTGTCTTAATGGTACTTTATTGTGTTTTCTATGGTTTAAATTGTTCACTAATGTTTCTAAGGAACTTTTTAGCCTTAATATACCATAGTTTAATATTTAAACCACATATCAAAGTTTGGGTTATTTCAATCTTCCCTCCTTAAAAGAACTTTGTCCCCAAAGTTCACACTTCCCACACATCATTTAAATTAGAACACGGGGATTACTAGCAAGACAACACTTCCATAACAAAGTACTTTACATAACAACCCTCGGACTCAAGGTCCGGGTAACATAACATCATTCAGACTCAAAGGTCTGCACATAATAACATAGATAATGTATTTCAATACATTACATACATAACGAAACGGCTCTACCCCCCTTAAAAAGGGGTACACCCTGTACCCTATACATACCAAAACTAGAGAGTAAACAACGACGGTTACTTCTCCCTCATTCTATCCTCCAGCTCCCAATTGGCCTCCTCGACTTCCTGGTTAGTACCTTCACCAGTCGCAGAGACTTATGACGAGTGTCTCGAGTCTTAGTGTCCAGAATCCGTACGGGAGTTTCTCCTGATCGCATGGTCGGCTCTAATGTTAGCCTTTCAGGCTGAAGTACACAAGACGGATGAGACATATACTTCTTCAACTGCGATACATAAAATACATCATGTACCTTGCCAAACTCAGTAGGTAGATCAAGCCTATAAGCTACCGGGCCTATCCGCTCTGTCACAACATAAGACCCCACATATTTTGGGCTCAACTTGCCTTTCTGTCAAAAAAAAAAAACACACCCTTCATGGGAGAAACTCTAAGAAATACCTGGTCGCCCAAGGCGAACACCAGGTCACGTTGTCGCACATCTGCATATGATTTCTACCTATCTTGAGTTGCCTTCATGTTAGCTCGTATCTGGCGTACTTCTGCTTGTACTTGCTACACTAGTACAAAAAACGTCTATTTCGGCGCCCCTATTTCGGCGGTTGTAGATAAAACCGCCGAAATAGGAGCCCGAGATGTATTAGCTCTGTAAAGCAGAGGTCTATTTCGGTGGTTCCTGGATATGAACCGCCGAAATAGGCCATATTAAATTATTAAAAAAATAAAAGAGACCTATTTCGGCGGTTCCTTACACGAAACCGCCGAAATAGGTTTTTCTATTTTTCTTTTTTTTTTTAATTTAAGGACCTATTTCGGCGGTTCTTTGTTAGAAACCGCCGAAATAGGTCTCTTTAATTTTTTTTTTTAAATATGGCCTATTTCGGCGGTTTCTAACAAAGAACCGCCGAAATAGGTTGTTTTAATTAACCCCCCAAGCCCGCCCGACACCATTACAGTTTCATTAACCTAAATTAACCCCTCTTCTCTCTGTTATCACCGGCGATTTGGGTAACCTCCGACGCTACCACCACCTGCTCCCGTCGCCTCCTCCTCCTCCCGCCTTCGCCGGACGTCGCGCCGCAGGTGGTTGTCGCGTTGGTGGTGTCGCTGCCCTCCTCCCGCCCAGCAAACAGACGCGCGAAGGTGAGAACCCTAACTCTCATTTTTGGTTTTTTAATTAATCGTTAATGTGTTGTTAAAATTGATAGATTGTTGTCACATTGTGATTGTGGATGATATTTATTGTGTGTGTGAAATCTTTGCAAGATTTGGTTATTAAACTATTAAATTTATGTATGCACACAAGGTGTTCGACGAAATGTCCGAGTGAATTTTTTTACTGTTTTTGGCCCTTCTTTTAAGTATAGTTTGGTTAGCTTATTTGGGCTAGATTTATTATGCTTATATATGGGGTGGAACAATGTTTGAGCATTATTTGTTTAAGTATAGTTAGGTTAGCTTATTTGTCCACTTAAAATTACTTGTTAATTCACATTTCATAAGTAAATATACATTGTAAATATACATTTGGTGAGTGAGATCTCTGCTAGTTATATAAGTTAAGCAAAATTTGTACTAATCACAAATGTAAGTTTACTTGTTCGAACAAGTAATATAAGTTAAGCAATTAAGAGTTTCTCCTTGTCTTCATAAACAATGTAGTCGAGTTGATGAGTTATCATCTTTGACACTAAGTTCCCCACTCTCTGTAGATTGTATTAGAGTTATACTAAAAAAAATTCTTATTGTGCTTGTTTGAATGAGCTAACGATAATGTTTATAATTTACATATTTGATTATGATATTATTATCGTTAATACAAGAGTGTGATGCATAAGTGGTATATTGAAAATTATGGATAACATGTTAAACATGAAAAATACAATTTAGGTTGTTATGTAAGTTATAGTTTGATCTTGTCATTTATGAGTTGTTATGAACAACTTCATTCATTGGTAAAATACTATTAAACATTCGGTAGTGTATATATATATATATATGAGTATGTAAAGTCGTAAGTTTAATATAAAATTATTCTAATTGATCTGAATGTTGTTCAATCTTTATGCGTTGCCTCTGTAGAGATTGGTGTTGCTACACGCGTCTCGCACGCCCGATTGAGAAGAGGGGCTGAAAACAATTCATTTAGGAACCGGTAATTTTTTTTTAATTTAACTCTTCATTCTCTTCACTCACTGTAAATTTGCAACCTAACTGCATATAAGGAACAAACACAACTACTGAGTATCTCTTGTGTCTATACGTATTTGTGTCTCTACAGATAAATACTTAAGAAGGTTCTTTACCATTTGATGGTAGATTGAAAGCGGAGCGGAGAACAATTCATTTTGGAACCGGTAATATAATCTAACTTATCATTTTTCTCTTTTGTACTTTGTATTTGATTTCCACAAATTATTGGAATTTCGTTTGATGAATAAATTTGGTATATATTAGTTTGGTTTATGATAGAAATTTGTGTTGTTGAATAATTGGTGAATGCTTAATAATAGGCATGGTTGTGTCTTTTTTTTACTTTGTATTTGATTTCCATAAATTATTAAAATTTGGTTTGATGGATAAAGTTGGTATTAGTTTGATTTGTGATGGAAATTTGTGTTGATGAATGGTCGGTGAATGCTTAATAATAAGCATGGGATAGGTAAAATTATGCAAAAGTCATGCCGATTTTTTTTACAATCTCTTCGTAATTAATATTGTTTGATGTATGTGTATATGTCTAACAATATTGAAGAGGGAAAAGTACGAGAATAAGGAAGAATAGAGCATCCGGTTCCATGTGCCTGGAAGGAACAGCTTAGAACAAAGGATATCGACCGGATCAGAGTGTGATCCTGCCGGATGGGTAATTAGATATCCCACTTATATGTAAATGCCAGCCTGGCAATTAAAAAGGAAGGACAGGCTGGCAACTCTCGATTTGACAATGTAAAACACTATAAATAGGGGTTCAACCCCACAATAAAACATACGTTCGCACATTCGAAATTACATACTGTTGCATTATCTGCGTGATTCTCTCTCTCTCAAAGCTCGAGCACTCAGTAACAAGGTAACTCGATGAAGCACAAAGGCCTAGCAGTAGAGTAGGGATTCGATTAGAGATTTAGATAGGAGCTTAGGGAATTTAGGAACTTACTATTTCATTTGGCGCCGTCTGTGGGAAACGAATGGCTCAAGATCTTTCTTGGCAACCACGAGTCCACCGGAGGTAACCTGATTTTGAGCGAAACAACGAAGCTTTGAAACTTTTGAGGTTGTGTCTTTTGCAGGAAAAAGCAAGGAAAGTACGCGTGCAAGGATGGCTCCAAGAACAAGGAAGACACCCCGACCTGAGGGCGAGACCGATAACGTAAGAACAACCGAAAACAACAGAACAGAAGCTGAAAACATGATCTCCAAGCAAGCGTTGGAGGAGATGCTGAAAAGCTTAGTCAGAACCATCGACGAAAGGATAGTGGAGGGGAATGAAGTTCTGCAGCAGGAGCTGATGCAGCGAGATGTAGAATACCAGAAGAAATGGGAGGACATGACTGAGGCGCTTGAATCGCTCAAGAATCGCGACTCCGAGGCGAGCAACAGCCGGAAGAAAGAGCAGCTAGAGAAAACTCTGATCATCAGCGACGAGACTGAGGAAGATGATTCGATCGACATGACTCTCTACCCCTTCTCCGAGAAAATCAGGAAGGCAAAGCTTCCTCCTCACTTCGTTGCACCTGCAGTGAAAAGTATGATGGAACGGGGGACCCTGCTCTTCACGTTCAGAAGTTTATGTTCGCAATGAACACACAGGGGATAAGTTCTCTCGCCCTCTGCAATTTGTTTCCGGGAACATTATCCAAAAGAGCGCTCGGTTGGATCTCAACAAGACCCCCGCAGTCGATCTCAAGTTTTAAGCAATTGACTGAGGAGTTTCAGCAATACTTTGCCGCAAGCAAGAAGATCAAGAAGGAAACGATAGAACTAATGGATCTCAAACAGAGGAAGGGGGAGACGGAAAGAATTCAGCGAGAGGTTTCATAAGCAGGTAGCAGAAATCGATGACATTGATGAAAAGATCCTAATCAAGGCTTTCGGAAACGGGCTAGCACAGCCAAGGCTCGCCGGGAAGATCGCGACAAAAGCCCCAAAAACCCATGGAGAGCTAGCCGAAATGATTCATGAGTTTCTAAAGTCAGAGGTGGCGGAAAATAAGGCCAGAGATTTAGCAAATAGCTTCAAAGCGGTTAACGACAAGAAAGGAGGATCGAATGGGAATGGCTCTTCCGGCAACATATCAGGAAGTTCATCGGGAGGAAGCTCAAGATACAAGCCTTACTACAAAGCTCCATCCCAGGCGCCTCAGTTTCAGAACGCCCGAGTTGCCGTCCAGATTGATCCAGGCAGGTATGCGGCGGCGGTCAAAGAAGGATATCTGCCTCCACCAAAGAAGCCTTATCCAGGGGAGATTCCGGTAGCCTTCTGTGAGTACCATGGCTGCAAAAGTCACAGAACCGCAAACTGCGCCACTCTGGCCAAAGAGTTGAGGATCATCGAAGAGGACAAGAAGAGCAAAGGAAAGCAGATGGCAGGCCAGCAGAAGCAATATGGCAGGCAAAATCAGTCCACCTCTCGAAATCACCGGAAGAAGAGATCCACCCTGAGCTTAATCACGGCAAATCAGTCGGTATGATCTCAGGTTTGTAAGAAGGTGGAGAAGTTTTTCGTTTCTCTGATGTTAGGTAAACCCAGTCACGCCAACAATAAAGCAAGGGCGTGTAATTGAACTTTTTCTTTTCTTTTTAGAAAAGACCTATGTTGTAAAAATCCCCCGGAATCTTCCGGTAATAAAAATCTAATAAACTTTTTCTCTTAAGCAAATTCTCAGGTCTCTTTTCAGAGGTAGGACCGTTGACCCCAAGCGAGAGAAAAAGACATATTCATGCGGTACATCAAGAGCTACCGGAAAGAAAAATTGCCAAGCGAGAGAATCTTCCCCAGATTTTCTTTACAGACGAAGACGAAGAAGGGGTGTTATACCCTCACAATGATCCACTGGTCATTCGGGCAAGTAAATGACAGGATGATGGAAGGAATCCTGATAGACAGCGGGGCTGGAGCGAATGTCATATCGGCCGAGGCAGTTAAAAAATTGGAGATTCCAGAAAGTAAGATTAAACCATATTCGGCGGTCCTTGGAGGCTTCGTTGGGGGCGTTTCTACCAAGTCTTCAGGGAGCATAGACTTCACCTTAACATTGGGATTGGGAGACGAGCGAAGAACTGAAAAGCTCACAGCTTTCATTGTACCGGACTTTCCGGATACAATATGTATCTTGGCAGGCCAGGGATTAATGCTTTCAAAGCAATATGCAGCACTCACCACCTGAAAATGAAGTATCTAACCAGGTCTGGAAAGGCGGTGACCATTAGTGGAAGTCAAAAGATGGCTCGGGTATGCGAAGTACGCATCATGGAGGGAATGCCGGAAGAAGAGATGGTCAAAACGGTGGGGTCGGAAAGGAATTCAAGGGAAAGCTCCCTCTCCCGCCAGAGCCGGATCAAAGGCAGAAGACTGTGGAACCTCTAAAGAGTCACCACAGAGGTACACTTAAAAACTGACCCTTCTAAATTTTTTAAAATAGGAAATGCGTTCGGCAGTGGGGAGCAAACTCACCTGATGAGATTCCTGGAAAAAAGAAGGGTAACTTTCGCCTGGAGCACGGACGAAATGCCAGGAGTAGATCCAAGCGTTATCCAGCATGACCTGCGAGTGGATCCAAAGCACCCAGCCATCCGGCAAAGAAGAAGAATAATAGGAGAGGAAGAGACTTTGCGGCACGTGCTGAAGTGCAAAAACTGCTTAAAGCCGGATTCATCAGGGAGGTGTCCTATCCCAAGTGGTTGGCTAATGTTGTGATGGTTAAAAAGTCAAATGGCAAATGGAGAATGTGTGTGGACTTCACAGACTTGAACAAAGCATGTCCTAAAGACTTTTACCCACTACCATCGATAGATAGACTGGTTGCTTCAACGGCTCAAAGCTCTGTCTTAAGTTTCTTGGATGCGTTTTCAGGATATAATCAAATAAGAATGAATGAGGATTCAGAAAAAACATCTTTTATTACCTCGGCCGGAACCTTTTGCTACAAGGTGATGCCTTTTGGATTAAAAAATGCGGGTGCAACCTTCCAAAGAATGATAGACAAAGTGTTCAAACAACAGTTAGCCCGTGTAGAGGCATATGTCGATGATATCGTGGTAAGAAGTAATTCCTGGGTACAACACATGGAAGATTTAAAAGAAACCTTTGACACCCTAGACAGATTCCAAATCAAGCTGAATCCGGAAAAATGCGTATTTGGAGTTACAAAGGGGAAGTTCTTAGGCTTTATCGTTGGGCAAAGAGGGATTGAAGTGGATCCCGAAAAAACTCAGGCAATCCTCGATCTGTCACCACCAAAGAACATTAAAGATGTGCAAGCATTGAACGGAAGGCTCACGGCTTTAGCAAGATTCTGCTCAAAACTCCAAGAAAAGTCAATACCATTTTTCAGCATTTTACGAAAAAACAAGAAATTCCAGTGGAGTCAGAGTGTATAGACGCCTTTGACAGGATCAAAGAGATGCTCAAAGAGTTGCCCAAGCTGGGTGTTCCGGCACCTGGTCAAGACTTGTATCTCTACCTCTCTGCCACAGATTGGGCATAGCAGCTGTGTTAATAATGGAGGAGGAGAAAAAAAGATACCAGTGTACTACACCGGAAAAATCCTAACTCCAGCGGAAAGCCGCTACACCAACGTTGAAAAAATATTGTTTGCATTAGTCGTTGCATCCCGAAAGCTTCGGCCTTATTTTCAGTCACACCGATATTCGTTAGAACAAATTGGCCACTGAAACAGATAGCAAACAACCCAAACGCATCCGGGCGAATGGTTAGTTGGACCGTCGAGCTCACCCAGTACGAAATCCACTTCCTTCCTCGAACAGCCATAAAAGCACAGGCCTTGGCGGACTTCATAACCGAAACAACCTTTGCCCAAGAACAAAGAGAACCAACCAACCCGTACGTTATCCTAGTTGACGGAGCTCGATGCAAGACTGGAGCGGGGGCCGGAATAGTGGTCCAAACGCCGGATGGAAGAACTCTTAACTTTGCGTTCCGGCTGGAATTTGAAGTAACAAATAATGAAGCAGAATATGAAGCCCTCATACAGGGATTGGAGGTCGCCACTGCCTTAGGGGCAACAGGTTTTTTAAATAAAACAGGGTTCTCATTTGTGTCTATAGGAATTTTTTATACATGCCCCCTAAAGGGGGAAGAGTGGGACTTACCTCTTTGTTTGTTATGCAGAGTTAGAAATATACTCAGACTCAATGCTAGTGGCGCGACAAAACGATAACATCTACGAAGTCAAGGAGGAGAAGCTTGGAAAATACTGGCCAAAGTCCAAGAGACGAAGGCAAACTTTCAGAGATGTGAGTTAAGACATCTTCCTCGAGCAGAAAACATAGAGGCCGATGCGTTAGCTAAACTGGCCAGTATGGCCGAAAGAATGCCCAGTAAAGTCTGGATGGAAATAAAGGCAAACTCAAGTCTGAAGGAGATCCGAGTATGCACCATTGAATCAGACGCAATAGCCAAGTCTTGGATGGCACCCATTGTTGAGTACATACAAAGCGGAAACTTGCCACAAGATGAGAAGGAGCGGCAAAAACAAGGCGAAGGGCTGCATCTTTCTTTTTAGAACAAGGACAGCTCTACAAAAGATCATTCGCAGGCCAGCACTTAAGTGTGTTACCATAGAAGAAGGAGTAAGGCTCATGGAGGAGCTACATGAGGGGACCTGTGGGAACCACCAAGGAGAGAGGGCAATAGTCCACAAGATCCTAAGGCTGGGGTACTATTGGCCGAGGATGAGGGAATTTTCAAAAGAATACATACGGAAATGCATAAAATGTCAGGAACACGGCCACAAAATACATAGCCCCCCATCCACACTGAAGCCATATTGTCCCCGATCCCATTTGCCATGTGGGGATTGGATATCGTTGGACCTTTTCCGGAAGCATCCCCCGGAAGATATAAATTCATTTATGTGGCCATTGATTACTTCACCAAATGGGTGGAAGCCATGCCAACAGTATCCATTACCGCAAGAAAGTCACAAGATTTCATCTGGAAGTATGTAGTCTGCAGATTTGGGATCCCAAAAATAATAATAACAGACAATGGAACTCAGTTCAACTGTAAAAGCTTCCGGGAATTCTGTGAAGAATGGAAGATTGACCTGAGATTCGCATCGGTCGCCCATCCACAAGCAAACGGCCAGGTAGAAAATGCGAATGGACAAATTGTCAAAGCTATAAAAAAGAAGTTGGACAGCAAAAAAGGGAGATGGGCAGAGTTGCTACCTCAGGTTCTCTGGTCCTACAGGACAACCGAAAAGGGCCCAACAGGGGAAACTCCATATAGACTGACCTACGGTCTGGAAGCAATCGTTCCGGCTGAAGTTATAGTCCCATCGATTAGATGGGAATCCTTTAATGAAGAAAACAACAATGAAGGGGTGAAAGACGGCCTTGACCTGCTTGAAGAAACCAGGACTATGGCCCAAGTCCGGATGGAAAGGGATAAAGCGAAAGTGGAAAGATATTTTAACCAGAAAACAAGGGAAAGAGGCTTTGCTCCAGGTGAACTGGTCCTTCGAGAGGTAAAGCAACCAAAGAAGCTAGAGCCCCAATGGGAGGGACCATTTATAGTACAACGGCGAACAGGGCAAGCTTCATATCGTTTGAAAAATAGTGAAGGATACGAGTTGCCTCACTCATGGCATGCCGAGTGCCTCAAAAAGTTTTATGTATAAAAACGTTTCTTACAAAAAGTAATAAAATGAGGTATTCCTTTAAAGCAAATTTTTTAATGTACCATCCGGCCAGTGTGCCTACAGGCTATCATGCCTTGAAATGTACCATCCGGCCAGTGTGCCTACAGGCTATCATGCCTTGAAATGTACCATCCGGCCAGTGTGCCTACAGGCTATCATGCCTTGAAATGTACCATCCGGCCAGTGTGCCTACAGGCTATCATGCCTTGAAATGTACCATCCGGCCAGTGTGCCTACAGGCTATCATGCCTTGAAATGTACCATCCGGCCAGTGTGCCTACAGGCTATCATGCCTTGAAATGTACCATCCGGCCAGTGTGCCTACAGGCTATCATGCCTTGAAATGTACCATCCGGCCAGTGTGCCTACAGGCTATCATGCCTTGAAATGTACCACCCAGCATGCCTATAAAAACTAGGAATTTATTATTTCGTAAAAAGCTTAGAGCAAAGGCATAATGATCTTCCATATAAACAAAAGGGAGATCTACAAAGCATTTGGAAATCCGGTCGCTCCGGATAAAGCCAAATGAAGAGTGTATGAAACTAACTCGTAAGGAAGTTACTTAAAACATTTAAGGGATGCAAAGAAATGGTAAAACGCCAAAACATCACCAAAAATAGTAATCCAAAATACAAATATACAAGATTCCTGTGCTAACAAATTGCTATCTAAAAAGCATCTATTCCTTAGCAGGCTTCTTTACAGCAGACTCTTTGGAACACTCTCTGCAGAGTTAGATTTTCCAGCAGCTTGACGAAAGCCCGCAACCTCCTGGCGCAGGCCGCTATCGGGGGGAAGGAAAGAAGCTTGACCAGGCCCAAAGACTGTCTCACCAGGGATACGACCAAACTTCTCAAAGTCTTCAAGAAAGTTGCTCTTCCGGGCAACATTGTCAAACTCCAGCTCATTATACAGATCGTCATCCAGTACTTCCCCCCTCTTCAGGAAGTACTTGGAGATGGCTTGACGACAAATGTTGGTAATCTTCCGGCTCTGAGAACCGAAAGCCTTTTTTAGATGGGCAATAACAGTTCCTTGTTTCTTCAACTCTTCTTGGGCCTGACGGGCGTAGGCTGTATGTTTGGCAACATCCCCTCAAGCTGCAACACCTGAGCTCGGTAAAGATCGCGGTCAGAACCCGCGGCAGAAAGTCCTCATTCAGCTTATCAATACGATCGCTGAGCTTCTCGACATGTCTTAAAAGACTTTCAGGATCTGTTTTTAAAAAGAAGAGGGGGAAAGGAAAGCGGAATCAGTAAGAATAAGGCATAAAGATAAAGCGGCGGAAAAAACCAGTAAGACTCACCCTTGGCCGGAACCTTAGCACTTTCGGGTTGACGGAGGGCCATGGCCTCCTCTAAAGCTTTCACCTTCCCCTCCAGAGAAGCCTCTCGGCCGCAAGAGCAGCTTTGCCTGAAGAAAGAGCTGTGTTTTCATCCGTCAAGAGCTGCTTGGCCTCCTCTAAGGTTTCACCTTTCCCTCCAGAGAAGCCTTCTCGGCCGCAAAGCAGCTTTACCCTCAGAAAGAGTCGTGTTCTCATCCACCAAAACTGCTTCTCTTGGTCAAAAGCAATTCGAGTTTGCTCATCCAGAGCATTCTTTTCCTCGGTCAATGCGGTGAGCTCTTGAATAAGTTGGGCTTTGTCTCCCACCAAAGCCTCATTCTGCTCAGTCAAAGCTTTTTTGTCCGCCTCAAGGGATTTAATTTCTTTCTCAAGGGCAACATTCACACCCGCAAAGTAAGCCTTGTCTGAAGTAAGGGAATCTACGTCCCTTTTGTGAGCAGCTTGTACCTGCCGCAACAAAACTTCCAAGTCAGACAAAGTATGCTCTGGTATCAAGACATTCTTTTCACCGGAAGGTTTGTGGAGTACCTGCTTCAGGATACCCTCTGTGTGGAGGCTCTGGTTTCTCAGAGCAAACATCTCTTCCCGCAAATTCTTTAACTTTGATTCGTATTCGTCTCGAAGACGAACACATTCATGGCGAGATGACCGCAATTCCTTGTTCAAAGTGTCTGTCCTATCTTTCACCTTGCGGTCAATCTCATAGTTTACAATATCCATGTAGCTATCATGGTTAGAACGGGTTTGCTTTAACTCGGCTTCAGTATTATCGGCCCGACTTTTTTCACGTTGCAGGTCAAACTGAAGATCCCGAGTCTGAACTTCAGCGCTTTGAGCCATAGACATAACCTACAAAAAAAACAAAGAACATAAAAACTTAAAAAAATATATCAGAAAGGCATGGGAGGATGGGAGGAAGGCGGCGCTTACTCGAAAAATGCTTTGCCACATCAGATTGAAGACATCTCCCGTGGGAATGGAATGACGCATGATAGCATCGGCTGCTCCAACCCCAGCTCTCAGTTTTTCCTTGGTGGCGGTAACAATGGATGGAGGAGCGAAGATCCCATCCGGATGGTCAGAAAGTCTTATTGCTTCCTTCCAGGCGTCGGTATATCGAGCAACGTCGAAGGGGATCTTGCGCAAAGGTTGCCCACGGTAGTAAAACCATCCCTCCTTCTGAGAAGGGCCGGTAAAGCCCTCCTGAGCAGGGGAGGTGGAGAGGAGGAGGGAGCAGCAACATCCTCCCTGGAGAAGAGGGGGCGGCAATGGCCTCCCTTTGCCTGTCTTCCCTCTGCTTACTTCGGAGCTCTGGGTTCTCGGGCACAGCTCGGCTCCTTCACCCCCTCAGATGCTGAATCACCGACCCCAGGGATGTCTTGTGGGACTGAGGTGCCAATAGTCCCACGGTCACTTTCAGTCTCAGAAGCCTCCGCTAGAACAGCCTTCGGCTTTGACGCGGTTTTCTTCCGGAGTCTTTGAGTACCGGAAGCTGGAACAGCAGGAGAAGGGTGGGCCGGACCGCGAGCAACCTCGTTGTCAGTAACGGTGATGGGTGCGCCTTGAGAGCCTGAGAAAGAAAGGGTCAGCATAGAATGAACAAAAAAGGAAAGGCAAGAGTTTCCTTCAAATAAGAGAGAACAATACGTGGGTTAGTATCTTCCAAGATAGCACCATGGGCCGGATCGGAAGAGAAATACCCTGCCAAGTCAGGAAACAATTCACAAATGGGGGTTGGGTGACCAGACCCCTGCCCTGAACGAGAGGCAGACCCCTGGCCTGAATCAGGAGTAAGAGGGAGAAAACGCGACGCCCAGACCCTGGACTCACGTACCAAGTACCTGGCAAATCACCGCTTGAACGGGCTGGAGACCCAGTAATCCTCTTTTTCTTCTGACCAGAATGGTCCTTGTCTTCATTACCCCTTTGCCTCTTCTTGGAGGGGCATTCCCAAGAAGCCTTGTGGCCACATCAACAGCCGCATCAACAGATGCGTAATAATCAACTTGCTCATCTCCCATCTTGAAGCCGACAAAATTCCAGCTATTGAAGGGCCCAACCTTATCTCCTCTAGAAAAGAAATCTGCCGGAACGATGAGAAAGCGCGCCGGGGTAAAAAATACGGAGACCGTAGGCTGTTTTTTGCTTATCACCCTGAGGATTTTCGAGATAGGCGTTTCTTGCGCTGGGGAAGGAGGACAGCTGAATTGGCCTTTCGGGATCGAGGGGCAGTAGGGAACTCCCAAAAATCGGCCTGGTGGTGGGACAATGACGAACCATCGAGAGTTCCACCCGGAAGACGCTTTCTTATAATCGAAGAGAGAAAAGCCGGCCTTCGCCTTGATAGTCAGGCTATCAGGATCGTCCCTTGTGGTGTAAAATTGGGCGAATTCGGTCGCTTCTACCCGAATTTTGCTCTCCTCACAGAGGAGAACATAGGCATGGAGGTAAGAAATTGCCTTCGGGTGTAGGTGAGCAAGCATGCAGCAGCGCCGAATCAGGAAACCTAGAATGAATGGATGAGGGGGTACGGTCAGGCCGCGAGAGAAAAAGTCCGCGTAAACGGCATATCCAAGCCCGAAATCATCGTGGGGATGTGAGTCGTCGGAAGGAAGGAAGATGCAAGTACCCAGTGGGACTTCGACGTCTTTCAAACAAGAGAGAAGGGAGGAGGTATCCAGGGAGGATGGAGAAGGTTCTCGGTCGGCCGAGAAGGCGCGGTAGATTTCAGATAAGTCGGGCGAAACCCTTGGGGTGAAAAGGTACCTTGAATCGCCTCTCTAGCAGGGACGAAATTCGCAGCTGCCTTGTTCTTCTTCGAGCTAGACGACGCCATCAGAACAAGAAAGCGGAGAGCAAGAGTGAAGCGATAAGAGTGAAAGATCCGAAAAAAGGATGCAAGGAGAGGCGACGGAGTCTGGGCAAACAAGGAAAGAAGATATCTGAAAGAGTTCGAAGCTAGAGCTTTGGAAAAAAACGATTCCCGCCCAGTTGATAAAAATTAAAGGGAGATCCTGCACCTTCCTGGAAACAGGGCGCTGACACAAAAACGGCTCTGCAAATTCTACATCGAAAAGACGCAGGCACGGGTCAGGCACGGGCAAGAGCACAATTAGAAAAAGAAAGTTCTTTTCCTTTTTTTAGAACAAAGAAAAGGAAAAGAGAACTTGTGGACTAAGGGGGAATGATAGCCGGAAATAAAAGGCCTCAGCCGGAAGAGCAAAAGCCATAGCGTCAGAATAAAAAAGGCAACAAAAGCACACGCTAAAAGAGGAAGTTCTACTTTTTACGTTAATATAATCAAAAGTAGAACTTGTGGGACTGATGAAGAGGGAAAAGTACGAGAATAAGGAAGAATAGAGCATCCGGTTCCATGTGCCTGGAAGGAACAGCTTAGAACAAAGGATATCGACCGGATCAGAGTGTGATCCGGCCGGATGGGTAATTAGATATCCCACTTATATTAAATGCCAGCCTGGCAATTAAAAAAGAGGACAGGCTGGCAACTCTCGATTTGACAATGTAAACACTATAAATAGGGGTTCAACCCCACAATAAAACATACGTTCGCACATTCGAAATTACATACTGCTGCATTATCTGCGCGATTCTCTCTCTCTCAAAGCTCGAGCACTCAGTAACAAGGTAACTCGATGAAGCACAAGGCCTAGCAGTAGAGTAGGGATTCGATTAGAGATTTAGATAGGAGCTTAGGGAATTTAGGAACTTACTATTCAAATATCTAATTTTTTTTATCAGGTCTCACTACATTCAAGTCCTGAATCACCTCTCTTGTTTCCCGCCTTCTTCCATTACTGTTGCACTTTCCTCCTCTGTGCACAAGTAAGTAACTAAACCTTTTTTTGTTTACTAAATGCAATTATGTATTTAAATATAAGTGCTAGTACATATTTAGCTTTATTCCATATTGTTGATGCATTTCTTTTGTAATTTATTTTTTGTTGCTCCCTTGCAGAGACATACAGAAGTGGTATTGCTGCATCTCTCGCACAGAAGCCTACCTCTCAGGCACCAGTCTCCCCTGTCCATAAATCCTTAAAAAACAAGTACGTATTTTAACTCTCGATTCTTTGTTAATCTCTAAACCGGTTGAACTTATACAGTGGAGAATTGAAATGTTGATTTGATGATCTGAATTTGCAATTGGTTTTCAGTTAGCTAGTAAGGAATTGATTTATTTTAATTGTTGGTTGCTGCCATTGTTGGAATGTTTGTGGTTGTGATGACTTTGGTGAGTGCTGAATAATAAGCACGGGATGTACAATTATGCAAAGGTCATGCCGAATTTTTTGTAGAAAAAGTATTCGTAATATTGTTTTAAACACCGGTTTTCTGTTTTAGAAGTGCAACAATTTCTTAAATTTAAAATGCTAGTTTATTTTGTGTTTGCAACCTTAGAGTTAGGCTAGACTAATTGACAATCATCCCAGTCATGCTCCATTAAGAAATAAACATGTGCAACTTAATACAGACCATATTCTACAAAGGCTCTAACTCACACCTGTGATCTGTTGCCAATAGTATGGAGCGTGACTGGATGTATGGTGATAGAGGCGAACATTTGACAAAATGCTGAAAGAGTTTTGCAAAGCTGCAGTGCAACACAAGGACAGGACAAAGGCGGAGAAAATTCCTTGTCCTTGTGTTGATTGTGGTGAGGTTAGACATTTCAAGCATCAACCTCGTACATTCCATGTGAAGACCCGTGGTTTCATGCCACATTATACAAAATGGATTTTTCATGGAGAAACCTGTTGAAGATAATGCTTCATCTTCCTACAGTCACGATCGGTGTAACTCAAGAACCGAGCAGACATTCGATACTACTAACGAGTCAGAACTCCCAAGCGCTTCCGGAGTCAATGTTGACATGAGTCGACTTATCATGATGAACAAATTGACGAGATGCTTGATAACGTTGAGGATAACTTTGTCGACCGGCCGGATGAGTATCAAAGGTTGTTGGACGCATCTAAAACGCGTTGTATCCTACTTCACTAAGTACACGAAATTGACAGCTATATTGAATTTGTTCAACCTGAAGGGAAGATATGGATTGAGTGACAAAGGTTTCACGGCATTCCTCGAGCTGATTCATGATATGCTACCGGATGAGAACGGTCTCCCTACCACCACGTATGAGGCAAAGAAATGGGTGTGTCCAATGGGTAAGTACAACAAAAAAATCCACGCGTGTCCAAACAACGTGTGTTGTACAGGGGTGAATACGAACATCTGGACAATTGCCCGAAATGTTCGTTTCCCGGTATAAGCCTAAGATGGTGAGTACTCCTCCGTTTAGAAAAAAGCCCTCAGCAAAACTTGTTTTGGTATTTGCCGATTATACCCAGATTCAAACGGTTGTTTGCGAATCCGAAAGGTGCAAAGAACTTACGATGGCATGCGGAGGGTAGAAAGAGTGATGAGAAACTAAACTCCAGCAGATGGGCCTCAGTGGAGAAACATCAATAGACGGTTACAAAGAACATTTCAGACATGAAGATAGGAATCTGAGGCTTAGGTTATGTACTGATGGAATGAACCCGTACGGCACATTGAGTAGTCAACACAGTACATGCCTGTTCTGCTAGTGATCTACAATTTGCCCTCATGGTTTGTATGAACGAAAGTACATCATGTTATCTCTCCTGATATCTGGTCCCAAGCAGCCAGGTAATAGCATTATGTGTACCTTGCCCTCTGATCGACGATCTGAAGCTATTGTGGAATGAGGGGACCGTGGTATATGATGCTATGCAAGAGAGAATTTCACACTCAAGGCTTTTTTGTTCTCCGTCAATAACTTCCCTGCGTATGGGAACTTGTCCGGTTACACGGTTAAAGGAACATTTGCATGTCCCATTTGCGAGGAAACACTTGTTCGGACAGTTTAAAACATTGTGGGAAGAATGTTTATATGTGTCATCGACGTCTCTCCCCGACATCACCCTTATCGAGTATCGAAGAAAAGTTGTTCAATGGTCAAGCCGAAACTCGTGTGGCCCGTCTACCTCTGAGCTCTGAGGAAGTGTACGAAAGGTAAGGACATTGCAAATGTATTTGGAAACACATCAAACCGGCGAAAAACATTTGGAAAAAGTGTTCTATCTTTTGGGAACTACCTTATTAGCGTCATCTTTCTGTGAGACACTGCTTAGACATCATGCACATTGTGAAGAATGTTGGTGAGGTAGTGAGTGGGACTTTACCCAATATACCCGGCAAAACAAAAGACGGATTGAAAATCAGAAAGGACATGCAAACCATGGGTATACGAAAGGAGTTACACCCACAAGAGAATGGGAAACGAATCTACCTACCTCCTGCATGCTACACGCTCTCAAAGGCTGAAAAGATTAGTTTCTGCAAATGTCTGCACTCGGTAAAAGTACCGTCTAGGTACTCTTCAAACTGGAAGAACATTGTATCGTGAAGGATTTAAAACTTTTAGGCATGAATCTCACGATTATCATGTACTGATGTTACATCTTCTTCCGGTCGCAATTCGAGGGATATTGCCATCTGATGTCAGAAATGCTTTAACTCGGTTATGTTTCTTTTTCAACGCTGTTTGCTCCAAGGCATTGACGTAACCTCTCTAGGATGACTACAACGTGAATTGTTGTCACATTATGTCAACTGAGATGTATTTCCCCCATCTTTCTTGATATAATGGTGCATCTAATTGTGCACATCGTTCGAGAGATACAGTTCTGTGGTCCGTTACTACTGGTACATGTACCCTTTTGAACGGTACATGGGTATTCTGAAAAGTAGAATGAAGAATAGGTATCGACCAGAGGGGAGCATTGTTGAAGCAACAGTGACTGAGGAAGTCACGGAATTTGTGACTGATTTTAGTGAGGCAGAGTCTATTGGTATCCCAAAACCACGACACTATGGCAGGTTTAAGGGTAAAGGTGTTATTGGTAGAAAGATCGTGCAGTTTCGCGTCTACTTATTCATCAAGCACATTTGTTGTCTTACAACATCTTGAGGTTGTGAACCTTATTTGGAAACCCATATGGTTGAGTTAAGGCATCAAAATCCTTTGAAAGACACATTTGGCTGACAAAGGAACAAACCGGTTTTTATACAATGGTTCAAGATCATGTGTTGACATTAGCATCATCAGATCCAGAAGCTGTAAGCGAAGAGATCAGATGTTTCGCAATCGGACCTGAAACTAATATTACATCATTGAGGGGTATGATATTAGTGGGTATACATACTACACTGCACGCCAAGATGCCAAATCGATAAACCAGAATAGTGGGGTAAAAATTGAAGCTGCTGCCACTAGTACCACAGCGGTAACCGATCTCAACCAGTTAGTAATTGGTATTATGGTGTCATCGAGGACATCTGGGAACTTGACTATGACATTGATTCCTTTCTGTTGTTCCGGTGCAAGTGGGTGGACAACCGACGCGGGTACCAAAATGATGGAGGGGCTTACCTTGGTTGATCTTTCACGGTTACACGGTTATAATGATGATCAATTTGTTCTGGGAAAGGTTGCGAACAAGTGTGGTATGTTGAGGATCCGAAAGACTGCAGATGGTCTGTTGTTCTTCAAGGAAGAAGGCCGGTTGTAATCGAAAAGAAAATGAGGATAACGATGAAAATGGGACTGTAGAGGAAACATCCTTGTTTCCTCTGGATTACCAGATTCGATTGATGATACCGAAAACGATTTGCTCTACGCACGATCAACCATGAGGGGTTTGGGTAGAAAAGATGAAATGATTTATGTTTTTGTACGTGAAAGGTATGTTGTTAGTAGAATGTAGACTGTAATGTCATCTTAACTGTTATTGTTATGCATCATAGTATTTATCTATGACTTTATCTGTGATATGCTTTGTTATTTTTTTTGCAGTGGATGATCACCCTATGGATGACCCCATTGGACGGCTCTCTTGACTGGAGACTGAGCCACAACAGAATAGACCAAGTAAGCGGGTCACAAGAGGGAAAGAAGAAGAAGGACCAGTTTGCAGTACGGAGACTGAGGCTGGCCCTTACAGCAGACCGAGAGGAGTCCAGTTGTCCCACCAGAGGTGAAGAAGCAAAAGAAGAAGGTGCAACACGTGGGCTGAAGGCTACAAGGGCCCTCCTACAAACCAGTGGACTTCTATCAGTTTCAACCACCCCATGGAAATTGGAAGAATGACTTCACCGCTTACGGTAGCCATTTGGTGAAGTCATATTGCAACATAAACCACAACTGGAAGCAAGTGCCTCAATCAGTGAAGGATACTATTTTCAGCGTCTTCAGGTAATCTCTACATTATTACTATGATCTTTTGTGAAATAAAACGTTTATGTTTACTTTACTACTGAATGATCATTTACGTAGTCTCGTTTCTCTGTGGATCCCGCACTTAAAAAGGATTGCTATCAGCGATGTCGAAACAGTTTCCGGACCACAAGAATAAGTTGGCTGACAAGTACATCTACAAATGCCTACTCCAGAAGATCCGATGATCCAGATCATGGTGGAGAGGGTGAGAGACCACCATGGGAGGTTTACGAGGCATAACAGAAGAGCAATGGGTACAACGGCGCCAATTTGCTAACAAGAATTTGTAGGGATAAACTATAGAATAAAAGAATCAATAATAAACTAAACCTACAACTCTACTACGGCAGCAAATAAAAACCCGTCAAGTAGTGTAAATATATTACACCGAGAGTATCGAACCCAAGGGACTTATAGAAACTAGTCCTAATCCGGCAAAGCCTATTCTAAACCGGGGGGAATAGTAAGGTTATTCTAAACTAAGAAATTAAATAAACTACTTGATTTGGGAGAATGTCAATGTAAGAGTATCATATGACCAATGATCAAGGGTGGCAAGTCTCAAAGAGGATTTGGTCTCGCAAAATGCATATGCCGGGTGGCATGCCGGGCTTTCGGCTACCCGGCACATTCAACGCCTTGAATGTGCCGGACAACTTTCATCCGGCACCACATCCGGCATCGTACATTTCGTGACAACACTTCCAGAATCGGTCTGAATAAAGGAACTCTTATCCATACTTGCATCGTGCATATTTAATGCCGCGAATACACCAGAATAATGGGGAAATTAGAGATTATCCAAAATCTTAGCATTTGTTGTCCACTTTTCAGAACAACATATTAAAGATCACCAAAATCCTAATCTATTCTACTCTTGCTTTTGGGAAGCCTTAAGTAGAACTTAGAGATAAGAGAATAGTATAGCTAATTTATTCTACTTTGCATGAAGACTAAACTCGGGTTAAGAAACTTGAAAATTCCATAAATGGTCCATAAGAGTTTTACAAGAACCTTCCCTAACCAAAAACTAGCAAGGATTCTGCATCCCTCCACACACTACAAGAAGAGAATACAAAGGGGGAGAAGGAAATGTTAATAGCCTTAACCCGTCAAAGTCCTTCTTCTCTCTCGTGATGGATCTGCAGACGTTCCTTGGGACACCACAGGTGGAATGTGGCGGAAACAGAGTGTGAATGGCGTGGATTTGGTATGTTGAAGTGTGTCAAATTGCAGCCTTTCTCGCCTATTTATAGGCATCAAAATGTCGTTTGCCGGCGCGTGCCGGGTCAACCATAGCCGGCAACACGTTGGGAAATGTGCCAACTGCTAACGGTCGAAACCGCCAATTCCGCGCGAAACAGTGCATATGCCGGGTAGAAGATACCCGGTATCACACCCGGCACGAGCTAAATTTCCAACGGTCAAACTACTGCCATCGTCCTGGTCAACCGTTGGTGACTCTTCACTTATGCCGGATGGAATCTACCCGGCATCATATCCGGCAAGGCCTCTTTTCTGTTCTGTGTTCATGCCGTGCAGAAGTAATCCGCCTGGAGTCCGGCAGCATTTGAACTTTGCCTATAATCATTCCTTGCACAGAAAACTCATAAAACATAAGTTGTACAAATAATATACTTTACACATAATATAACATAAATACATATATTTAACTTATTTAGATAAATATAATACTAATCAAATTGCATAAATATGATAAGTATGCGGCTTCAAGGCGTCACACACCGGAGTTCCCAGGTGCACTTTATTGTCATACATCATAAATTAATCTTAATTTCTTATGTTTTTTTGTGTTTAATTTCACTAAACATGATCCCATTAATTTATCAGGCTTTCCGTGCGCAACAACAAGCAAATCTAAGAAGAAATCTGTACCCCACCACTTAGGTTGAAAAAGTATTGCTCAAAGGGTACCAGAATGGGAGCAAAAGGGATATCTGCCCACGGATGTCTCATTGGATGCCAGTGGCAGCAGAATGAAAGTGTGGGAGTTAAGCCACATCCGAAGAACTCTACTCCCGAAAATCCTCAATACGATGAAGCCACGAGAGCGTTATTGCTCAAATGGTAAGAGATCATTTCATTTTTAGTCAAACTATTCAATTCATTTGTTATATGAACTTATGTTAAACTAATAACTGTATTTGTGTGTTGTATTAGGGTGAATTAAGCTCTCAGCTCACCCAGGCACCTGGACCTCACAAGGAATGAGATCCTCTTACACGCGCTCTTGGTAAAGGATCATCCAGGTCGCCATTGGGTTTGGTGGGTCACGTTGGTATCCGCCATGGGGCATTTGGGTACCCGGGTCCAAAGTGCACAGGGAAGTCATTAGCTACGAGGAGCACCTGAGAGCGTTGGCTGAGATGGAGCAGGATTACTCAGAGCGTCGACGAGAGGATCGCTCACGCTATGTCAAGGCTTCAGCCACAGCAGCATGACAGCCAGAGGTTTCTCGCCACCATTGACTCACCCATTCAGCAGCAGAGTGCACCGGTAGTGAGAAAGTAGTGTCCACTCGGCTGATCCTTTCCCTATGCATCTCTAAAGGTTAGACTAACATTTCAATTGAGTACATGACGATTAAGATTTTTAACTTGATCACTAATATCATCATGAGGATTCAAATTTTTATCTAAACAAGTTCCACATAACACTCAGGCACCCACTGAGTGCCACTGTTTTTACAAATTGGAGTAGAAGAGGGTCATGGTGGCATGGGGAAAACTTTTCCCTCTCTTCCAAGTGATATTTGCACGTGAACCACCTCCGACATTACATGCCAGTGCTTCTGGACGAATTTGTTTTCAGAGCATGCTGACGTCGGTTTACCGGTGCCGATCCCTCAAACCTACCTTGCGTTCCGCACAAACTGCGACAGTGCAGTGGCCTTACGATTGGTCAGACTCCCTGGCAGGTATTTACTCTTAACCCTTGCTATAAAACTATTGGTTGTACACCTTGCATCCATATACTTATTAGACAAATATCATAGGATATGAGCCGACCGGATGATACGACAAAGGCAAAGAAAAGAATTGCTGCGCCTGTGCAATCAAAGGCATCCACAAATTTTGTGCTTAGACCTGCTTTGGTGGAGAAAAGACTATTGGCCGGCTTCCGACTAATATGCAGATTCTGCATTCATCCTTGTTGCTGCTACCACCTGATTGTGATTCCCTCACTGTGGAAGATCCCGACGGGATATTTCACTATATAGTTCAAGGAGAGATATACATCGATTTGGGATGTATATGTCCGACTTCGAGGAGTGCTTCAGGGGGATTGGTTGAATGTGTTTGATTATCAAGTCAGCGCCATGTGATTCTTCTACTTTTATATTTTATTCTTGATTGGTGATGAATTAGATGTTTGAATAAAAGTTATGATCGCCTAATGATATTGCCTCATAGGTGGGTGCATGATAAGGCGATCAATGTGTATGAAGATCACAGATTCGGATTCCTGTGTCCTGCTATGTGCAGTGAAGTCCGATGACAATGATATGGAAG
>JAIOTZ010000575.1:0-47716 GCA_023374045.1 Limonium bicolor
GATGGTCACCTTTGCACCACTTACAGAAGTAGTGGTGCTCCGGTCCAGAGCCCGTACTGGCTGCTATCACAACACACAATCAATACACACTTCACAATATAGCAATACATACTTGGATTCGGTATTCAGAATTAACTAGTTACCCTTGGGCGGGTGAGAGCGTAAGGGCTTAGCCGCATAGGCATAGGTGAGCTTCAGCGGCTCCTCAGTGGTAGTGGGCTGGGCTTGGCCCTTGCCATCTTGCTGCTGGCCCTTCTGGGGCTGAGGGTAAGGTTTCCTCTTCTTCCCTCCTTAGTACCCTTGCGAGCTTTGGCCCTCGCTCGAGACCTTGCGCTTATGCGCATTCTCCTCGTCCCTTAGACGGACGGTGATCTCCACCTTAGCAGCGGCATGATAGCACTCCTGAGGTTCAAGGTGTTAGTCATGCCCCGCAACATATTTACACACTCACATACAACATAACTCATTCACACTTAGGTATTATTTGAAGATACCTGCAAGGTATTGTACTCGGCTGGCCCCATGCCATAGCGTAGGCGGTGGCTCAACCCGCTGTAGAAGCGATTCACTAAGACCCAGTTCGAGTAACCTAGGTCGGGTAGAAGATGAACAAGGTCGGTGAAGGCGGTGTAGTAGTCGTCCACCGTCATTTTGTCTCCTTGCTTTAAACTGTCAAGCTCTAGGCGCTTTGCCTCTTGCACATGCACTGGGTAGTACTTGGCTCGTAGCAATGTCATGTACTGTTCCCATCCAAACTCCGGGTCGGCCACTTTCTCGGCCCGTACAAGTTTCCACCAATTCCTAGCCGAACCCTTCAAGTAATACGCAGCAAGACGGACCTTGGCATCAGCAGGAACGGCCAACGTCTCGTAGGCGGTCTCAAGCTCCGAGATATACGCCTCAAGTTTGGAAGGGTCGGTCTCTCCTTTGAAAGACGGAGGTCTTAAATCGGCCAACGCTTTCACCCAATTGGTCTCGCGTGGCTGTGGTGGTGGTGGTGGTTCAGGCTGATCCTGACCAACGGGCTGCTATTGCCCTTGCTGCACTGCGGTTACTATTTGAGGTATCACTTGGGCCAGGGCGGCCGCTACAGCTTCGGCCATCATCTGAGCGGTAGGGTTATCCCCCGTGTCTCCTGGACCAGGCCCTCCGCGGCCTCGTCCTCGTGGTCGCCCTGCCATCTGAATATATATGAGAGCACATTAGTATTGTGCTTACAAACTCATCTTATCACATGTTTATAACGTCCTTTGGACGACAAGGTTTAAATTTCCTAACTCGGTATATCCCTAAGCTCGGTAATCGGTAATCAGAGCGATACTTCGCTCTGATACCACTTTTTGTAACACCCCATCCATAACCTTCACACTTAATCAATAATCGCAGCGGAAATCATTACTTAACATATACCAAAAAGGGCGGTGTTACACGCCGTTAGCCACCCACGTGGCTAACAAGGCTGTTACATAAAATGTATCGGTCTGACCACGTGAATCCCGAGCATAATTACAACCTTCCAAAAATCACTATCCAAAAAGAATCACAATATACCGAGTGTTTACTGTACAAAATCACCAACTAGACTTACATCCACCAAAAGTAAACGACCTCGAGTGTACAAACACTACTCGGGTTCAACATCCAAAAATAACAAAATATCAACAACCTAGGATCTAAAGCCATTCTGCTTCCTCGATCCTCATCCTGCAAATAAACATAGCCCCCAAAGGGGGTCAGCAACCTTTTGCTGGCATGGTTAACGTGCAGCCCGCTGACTACCGGGATACACGCAACTATTTGTCATGATAACATGGCGTTGATTTTATCATACAACATGCATATACATAACAAGAATTATTGCAAAACAATGACAACACATACATGGTGAAAACAATTCACTTTAGGTAACAACCAACATGGTTAGTCAACTTGTAAGCCTAGAGAATGTCTTCATCCTCATGTTAAGCTTAACACATATCACTTTACTGTTTTGTTAGTCGGATGAATAACTTAACTTGAAAGATGAGACGGGCGTAGTGACCCGAACACATCAACACATAATTTCCCCCTAGCCCGAGTGGAAGTCGGGTAGGCAAGCTTTGGCTAAGCTAATGGGAGGTCGAATTCCCCATAAAAGGAAAACTACCCTAACATAAGGAGAGAGCCGAATCTGATTCAGATGTCGACACCCATACATACATGCGTGACCGGAACGACCGGATTCCTCACTTCCCCCGTTAGCACTCGTTAGCAGTCCCACAATGGGAGCTTAACATAATCTCACACAAGTAAGTGTTTAAGTCCAGTTAGACATACAAGGGAAGTAAGACACAATTCGGCAACACACGTCACAACTAAACACACATAGCCGGGTTAGAACGTTCCTTAGGTTGGGAACGTTGCTACCGGATACCGTTCTCTTACGTTCCTAGCTTTGGTTAGTTAACAGTTAGCACGCATTCGAGGTTACCGGTATCGGTACGTACACGTCACTTTAATAATAAGAACTGTAAACTCATTTCATGATTTAATCTTACAAGGTTGTAAACACACAGAAAAGCAAACAACACACAAGCCGGTGTAAACCGGTAGGCAACAGACTGCAAGAAAACCATACCTTGGTCCTTGCTGTGATTGGTTCCCACCGTTGGAGAATCCTATACACATTTAGTAATGTCGGTTAATTAATGTACTAGACCTTTATTAATTTGTTACTTCACATTCCTAGTTTATTTTTCTTTCACATTTTATTATGATTTTTCCATCTTTTTAGTTATTATTATAACCCACTTACATGTCCTAGACAAACCCCCGCAAACGGAAGTCAAAACGGGGCTCAAACGAGCAAATTATGTTGAAAACAGTGACATGTCCGAACTTGTGTCCGGACATCAATGTTCGGACACAAGCCGAGACTTAGAAGATGAAAACTGGCGTTTGTCCGAACTTGTGTCCGATCTTTGAAGTTTGGACACAAGTCGAACCAAATTTGGGAAGATTTTACAAGCGTCCGAACTTGTGTCCGGACATTAAAGGTCGGACCCAAGTCGAACAGAAATCTGGGAAAATTTTAAAACACGTCCGAACTTGTGTCCGGACATCAAAGGTCGGACACAAGTCGAGAGAAAATCCGGAAAAATTTTCCAACGTGTCCGAACTTGTGTCCGGACATCAAAGGTCGGACACAAGTCGAGACTAAAACTTGAGAAAAATTTTTGACGCGTCCGAACTTGTGTCCGGACATCAAAGGTCGGACACAAGTCGAGACTGAAACCTGGGGAAAAATTTTAACGTGTCCGGACTTCAAAGGTCGGATAGAAGTCCGGACATCACCCGAAACTCGGAAAATTTATAACACAACGAGGCATGTCCGAACTTCCAAGTCCGGACGGAAGTTCGGACGTGCCCAAAAATGCATTTTTCAGTGGCGTTTTCAACACAGAACTTCACCCAAACTTTATACAATTTTTGGCATGATCTCCCCATAGTTATTACATGTTTCCCCCACATTATTTGGCCCACCAAAACACTTTGACATCAACTCATTCAAAAACACAAATTTATATACAAATCCCATCAATTTGACAACAACACCACAATGTGTATAACCCTTAAAGTTTGGCACTTAAACAACAACAAATTAAACACTGAATTTCCTCATACTATTAGCAACACCTGCATTACACCCAACATTTATTTGCTCAAACAAAACACATTTCATAGCTCACACATTGGTTTAAGGTAAGTTAATTACCTTTGGTTTTCTTTTCAAACTTTCCCCTTCTCTTTACTTCTTGTTCCACAATCGGTACTCAACGGAATAAATTGCTACACTAATGACCAAGCCAAGATAGCCACAATGAGTATTTAGGGTTTATAATTCCATTAACCCTAGAATTTAGAAATTACTTGAACACATGGAGGGAATTACCTTCTACTTCAAAGTGAAGTGATTGGCAATGAATTAGGGCTAGCTCCAACACCTCAAGGAGATTGAACAAGCTAACATGGAGAACAAGCATGGTGTTCAAAATAGGGAAAATCGATTTCAAGAAGGAAATGGAGGAATAAGTGAAATTTTGATTTCCTTCTTACCTTAGAACAACAAGAAGATGACTGGCTTCAAGAATATGAAGTTTCCTCTTCAAAATGTGGTACACCCATGGAGATGAAATATGGAGTTTTGAGATTTTGAAAGGTGCAAAATGATCCCCAAGATGAGAGGAGTATTTTGGTGAAAGAATTTCTTGATTTGGAGCTAGGATGAAGGAGTTACAAGGAGTTGAAGTTGGGGTTTCTCTTGGCTTGTGGAATCGCCATGGCTGGGCAAAGAACAGAGAAAGAGAGAGCTGGGTGAGGGGAAAAACGTGAGTGAAGAGAGTAAGGAAGAGAGAGAGTGTGAGAGTTGTATTTTATTATTTTGTAGTTTAGTGAGTGAAGTGGAGTAATTAAAATAGAGAAAGAGGGGGCTGTCCTCACGTGAGACACAAGAGAGGGGGAGAAAAGACTGATTTTTATTTTGCAATGTGAGAGAGTGGCACTTGGTCATTAGTAGATAACACCCGTACATTCCCGAACTGTCAGTTTTAATAGTCCGGTTTCCGAATTATATATATATTTTTGATTCTAAAAATTCCTAGGCTTTAATTAGTACATAATTATAGTCATAAAATTAACTATAATTTATACAAGTCCGTTTTAGACGTTTAAGGTCACGTTTTTCGGTTTTCTCGAAAAACGTGCTTTAAAGTCTCGTTTGTGCTTTTAATCTATTATATGGATTCGTTTCTTTCGGGAATTTTAGTGACTAATTGAGTCTTAAAATATATTAATTATATAATTAACTAACATATTAAAGTTTGGGGTATTTCAATGGAAGCTCAAGTCAGGGCGGTGGCGTATGAGGGGGGATTAGAAGATTTCTCACCAATTATGGCAGAAGCGAAAGCTATTTTGTTGGGGCTGAATCTAGCGAGAGAGATGAAGGTACGCGAAGTTAGAATCTGGTCCGATTGCTTATCTGTAATCAATTTCCTTAATGGCAGCGGAGAGGTGCACTGGGGGGCAAAGCAAATCCTAAGCGACTGCGCGTGGATGAGATCTTTTGTCGACAAGGTGGAGTGGTGCTTTACGGGTAGAGAAAACAATTTAAAAGCCCATATTCTAGCAAAGTTTGGTTTCAAAGTTGGGGAAAAGTTTCGCTGTATTGGGACAATTCCGCGATATATTTTATGTATGTTTGACTGATTACTTTAAGGGAAATTTCACGATATACCCCCGAGGTTTGAGCGAATTTTACGAGATATGAGGTTTCATTTTTATTACACCCCTGAGGTTTCATTTTTATTACAAGATACCCCTGAGGTTTCATTTTTTTTTACGATATACCCCTGAGGTTTCACTTTCATTACGATATACCCCTGAGGTTTCAATTTTATACGAAATGCCCCCTCAGTTCAGATTCTAATATATTATATTTTTCATATCCTCATTTTACCCTCGACCATATACCCCGCAATGACCTCACAGGTTTCTGGTTAAATTTTTTAAAATTTAAAATATGAACAAAATGCACATAAAAATTAAAGGTCAATTAAAATTTTAATTCAATTTAATAAATATTAATAAAAGTATAAAAAAATTAGAATAAAAAAATTTAAAATAAATAGAAATGACTAAACAACAAAAAAAATAATTTATTTAAAAAACTTATATTGTTACATAATTTAAACGGTGGCTTAAAATCATAAATTTTTTATAACAATTATATTAAATGAAAGAAATTATAAATAATTTTATTATTTATAGATATAGTTTATTAACAAATATATTATTTGATATAAATAATCACAAGAGAAATTATTATATTTTATGATTTTAAGCCACCGCTATAATAGTATATATAAAAACCATAAAATAATGATTTCAAGAATTTAATTATTTTTCTAATTTAAAATATTGATTTTTGATATCAAATAATATAATCATTTCTTTTGTGATTAAAGTAATCATTTCTCTTGCAATTATTGATATCGAATAATATATTCGTTAATAAACTCTTACTATAATTGATAAAATTATTTCTTCTATTTAATATAATTGTTATAAAATTTTATGATTTTAAGCTACCGTTCAAATTATGTAACAATATAAGTTTTTTAAATAGGTTTTTTTTGTTGTTTAGTCATTTATTTATTTTAACTTTTTATGATTCTAATTTTTTTATTTTTTATTATACTTTTATTAATGTTTTTTAAATTGAATTAAAATTTAATTGATCTTTAATTTTTATGTGCATTTTGTTTATATTTTACATTTTAAAAAATTTGACCATAAACCCGTGAGGTTATTACGGGGCATATGGTGCGTGGGTAAAATGTGGATATGAAAAATATAATATATCAGAATTTGAACTGAGGGGTATCTCGTATAAAATTGAAAACTTAGGGGTATATCGTAATGAAAGTGAAACCTCAGGGGTATATCGTAAAAAAAATGAAACTTCAGGGGTATCTCGTAATGAAAATGAAACCTCAGGGGTATCTCGTAAAATTCTCTCAAACCTCGGGGGTATATCGTGAAATTTCCCTTACTTTAATGAATGAAGTTTATTGGTTTTCAAAAAAAAAAAAGTCCCATCCATCACTACTAAAAAAAGACGATTATCGTTAGATTAATTCATTGGCAAAATGTGCAAATTCATCGGCAATAAGATTTAGCGGCAGACTACCAACAGAACCTATCTCTCGCTATAATACTCATCGCTAAAATAAACAGATGGATAAATTAATTTCATTGTTAATTACCAAGGGAAATTATAGTTCGTCAACAATCTTCATCAACAGGATAAGAAGCAATATCCGTCAGTAATTACCAAGACAAATCATCATTCAATAGTAATTATCAGAGTTTATAATTTGTTAGCAATTACTACGGGAAACAGCTATAGGAAGTCATTTGTCAGCAATTACGGGTAATAATTGTAGGAAGCTATTCGTTGGTAATAACTAAGAAAGCACATTTTGTCAAGAATTGGTTGAGCTTGTGAATGTGAATGATTATTGTTGATGATGATTTACTGAATGTGAGGACTAATGGTTATTTCAGATATGTTTAGGATATGATGATTGAATTGTTGGAATGGAATGGTGGATTTGTTTATAATGTTTGATTATTAATATGTCATGTTTATTGAATATTGTAAATTAGAAATACATGTTAACTTCGACCAAATAGCCTAAGGTTTGTGTGAAGGTGTATGAGGGTGATAAGTGTGGAATTTATCCATATTTCTATGCTTATTTCGATTAATATGTTATTGGATTATGTGATAAATTCCCTTACTTATGTGTTCAATTATATTATATGTGAAGAACCCCCCTTACTTATGGTTTTATGCTTAAGCAGATGAAAATAATGAAGAAAAGGGTTTAGAAACACCTGCCAAGCAGGGATGGCAATGGGTCCACGGGTACCCATTTCACCCGGTCACCCGACCCGCTAAACCGGGTGAAAAACCCGCATAAAACGGGTGAAAAACGGGTGACGGGTGGAACGGGTACGGGTGTGGGTCGGGTGACGGGTGAACATTTTTCACCCATCACCTGACCCGCTCACCCGCATAGATTATATATATATTATATGTTAAATTTTTACTTATTATTCATTCTCCTTCACTTAGGATTTTTGTAACCCTAACTAGTGAACAAGGAACATTCATGCTCTGGGTGACTGCGTCATTCTTTATTCTCACCACTCTCGGTAATTTTACAGCCCTAGCATACTTGCTCTACACAGTTTTTAATTATCTTCACTGAAGGTAATTGCAACCCCAACTGGCAAACATGGAACACAAATGCTCTGTGCCTCTATTTTCTTTCTTCACTCTCGGTAATTTTGAAACCCTAACTGAAAAACAAATAACTTACATGCTCTACGAAGTTTTTCATTCTCTTGACTGAAGGTAATTTCGCAATCCTAACAGGCGAACATTGATCATACATGCTCTGCGCCTCTATTTTCTCTCTTCACTCATGGTAATTTTGCAACCATAATTGGCTAACATGGAATGTACATGCTCTGTGCAATATTTTATTATTTTCTCTGAAGTAAATTTCACAATCCTAACCGGAGAACATAGAACATACATCATTTGTGTCTCTATTTTCTCTTCACTCACAGTAATTTGCAAACCTTAGTGGCGAACAAGGAAAAAAAACAAACGGGTAAATGGGTAAACGGGTTTACCCGCTTCACCCGCGGGTGACGGGTGATAGGTGATACATAACGGGTGACGGGTCGGGTACGGGTGGAGCGGATGAAGTCGGGTGACGGGTGCGGGTGATGGTCCACCCGACCCAAACCCGACCCATTGCCATCCCTACTGCCAAGAGCTTAACGATCAAGACGAGGCTGGACGAGAGTCAAAACGAAGATTCTGGAGCATTTTATGTATGGCCCGGGTCTTTGTCCGGATTTATAGACCCGGACCAACCCTGAGGACATCTTTCTGCCAAGATTTAAGTATGGTCCGGGTATGTGTCCGGATTTATAAATCCTGACCACACCAGAGAAAACCTTCTGCCTTGTTTTGTACCTGGTCCGGGTTTGTGTCTTAGAAAAATACCCGGACGAGGCTAATTTTGTCGCGCAGACTATCTTCTGTGAGATGTCCGAGTATTACACCCGCACGTAAACCCAGACCCAATAATTTTGGCGCACGGCGTAGTTGCATGTGAGACGTCCGGGTAATAACCCGGATATAAACCCGAACCAAGCAGACAAAAGTACAGCAAGTCGTTTCATTAAAGATAGAGAAGGAGTATGTAATTGATTTGGGATCAGCCAATCTTCTAATCTTCACCGGGGACATTAATTCTGAACCCTAGCCGCCTCGAACATAGAGGGAGCGAGGGAGATACTAATTCATGGTGGACCGGAGATAGCGGAGCAGATTGGGATTTCGACATCAGTTCTTCATCACAGATTTGATGGCGTTCTTCGTTTCTATTATTGTTATTTCTATATTTATCATGTCCGAGTAGTTGATAAAATTATGGTTTGTTATGGACAACTAGTTTATTATTTTGCTTCCTGAGATGTTAAATACAAATTCTATACAAATTATAGTTCTATTCCTTGTTGTATATTGATTTCTCTTGTGATTAATTATTGCTTGAGTTTTCTGGTATGAATTGCTTACGAGTTTTTGACGCCTCCCGGGAAGACACGATTATTTAGTTTAATCTTTATTCTATTTTTCTTTTATTTCGTTTTATTTATTTTTATTTTTAGTTTAATTTTTATTTTGTGTTAGTTTGTTTATTTGTTATTAATTAGTTGATATTATATTTTGGTTGTTTGATTGTTTATTTCTAGTTATTTTATTTCTGAGATTTTATTTTATTAGATTAGTTTAATTCTCGGTTAGCTTAGTTTTGTTTTGTTTTTTTTCTTTTATTTATTGCTATTTTAATCTGTTTAATTTAATTTTGTTTGGATTTATTTTGTTTTCTTCTATAGTAGTTTGATTTTTTCTTTTTTCCAATTTAATTTAGCTATTATATTTCTTGAGACTATTGTTTATTTAATTTCTCCTTTTCGTATAGTATTTTATTTTTATTTTATCGCTATTTAATTTTTGTTTTATAGTTTTTACTCGTCCTTTAGGAGAACCAGAATTTGAATTGAATCCAAAAGTTGAATGTTTAGCAAGAACAATTCATGAGGAACTCAATCTGTATCCAGAATGGGAAGAAGACAGTCGTTTTGCAGAACCACCAATTGATCTAGTTATTCAAGAAGAAGCAGATATGAGTGACGTTATAGTCAACCAGGAGAGACGGATGAACGACTACACCCGTCTAAATGTGGAGGGACTCACATCACCTATAGTGATCCCTACATTGCCTGCGGGAGTAGAGTGGCAATTCAAAAGACATTTCATCACGATGGTTTTGAATGTGCCACAGTTCAGCGGGACAGTCACATAGAGGACCCAAATGTTCATCTCACATCCTTCCTGTGACCGATTAGGGCATGTTCTACTCCAGCATCTCAAGAGGTAGCTCGACTTACTTTGTTTCCATTTTCATTGAGAGATCGAGCTGCATAATGGTTGAGTTTCTTGGCGCCCAACAGTATCACCAGTTGGACCGAATCGGTCAATGCTTTTCTGGTAAAGTATTTCCCTCATTCTCGTATGTTTACAATTAGGGGGGATTACTAATTTCAAGAAATACAGTGGTTAAACTCTCTTTGAAGCATGGAAAGATTTATAGGAATTGTTAGGAGAGTTCCTCACCATGGCTTGGGGGAAGAAGTAGTTCTTCAATCGTTTTATAAATACTTAGACCCCTAGGGCCAAACTTCGGCGTATACTTGTGCTGGTGGGAGTCTTATGGAGTTGCCCATTGCCCGCATGAAAGAGCTTTTGGAAACATTGACTAATTCAGCTAATCAGTGGGGTGGAGCCAGAGCTGCTTCTGTAGTTCCCCCGAAGAAAGTTGCAGGTCTTCATGAGGTAGATTCGCATACTCTCCTTGCTGCCAAGATGGAGAGTATGTCAAAATAGTTTAAGAGAATGTGCACCCTGATGAGTTCGACATCGAATGTGCCGGTTGTGCTGAGTCAATACCTTCGAGTGAATTCCGTGGGAGGAGCTCTAATATGTGTTAGTGTACCCCGCAACACAGTTCACTACTAGAAAACGGCTAATTAGAGACGGATTTAGTGACGAACAAAATTATGTCACTAATTAGCGACAGATTAGAGACGGATTAGCGACAAATTTTTTGGTGATGGAATAGCTACGGAATGGCGACGGAATTTGGGCGGGTCCGGTGAGGCCAATTTTTGGGTCTCGACGCCTCTTTTAGAGACGAATTGTCTGTCTAAATGACGACGGACCGTCATTCCGTCGCTAATGTTTTTAAAATAAAAAAAATAAAAAATGAAGTTAGCGACGGAAAAATTCCATCGCTAACCTAAACGACGTCGTTTTAACAATTTCTTTTAACCCCCGTGGTTAAATTTCACTAACTAAAACAATGGCGTTTGTGTTTTTCCTAGCGACGAAATGTGTCTGTTGCTAAAAGTAAAGATAAAATGCCGGATTTCACTAACTTAAACGACGTCGTTTACGTCTATTTTAGCGACGGAATAGCGACGAACACATTCCGCTGCTAAATGTTAAGAAAATACAGACGTGCGAGCTTTCTTCCTCATTCTTCCCGTTCCAGTCTGCGAACATTGGCGAGAGCTCCCAACTTCCCCAGCGACCTAGGGCACCAGCAGCACCAGATTCCGGCGTAGGGGGGGCGTTTTTCCGGCCACCAAACACTCTCCACATCCCCGACAACTTTCTGGTGGTTTCTGCACTCATTTCTTCTCTCAGGTAAGTCCCAAATCCCTAAATTAGTAAATTCGAAAAATACAATTAGGGAAACCGAAAATTAGTTAGTTTAGTTTAGATAATTAAGGTGTATAATATAAGGTTTTAAGTGATTAAATGAAGATTATGAAATAAAGAGGGTTATAATGTAATTATGAGGAAGATGTGGGTGAACAATCAAATTTAAATAAGCTGAGGGGTTATCCGTATATATATATATATACATATGTATGTATATTATAAAGCTGAGATACCTTAGGTTATAAATTAATGAGGTAAATAATATAACAAGTATGGAATATGGGGTGGTTTTGTAAATAAACAAAACATATGAGATGACATAAGAATTTTTGGAAGAGTATTGGTGCCATTCGGAAATTATATACACATTATATGTATATAATAATGTTTGAAAACCTTAGTTTATAATTTAATAAGACTAGAAGTGTAGTGGTTATAATATATGGGTTGATTTTATAAATAATCAAAATATATGGGGAAGAGATTGTTATAACCGAAAATATATATGGGCTGTTTAGGGAATTTTAAAGTTTGGATAGAACATATTATAATGTTTTGGGTGATATAATGTGACACTATGTTAAAGTATGAAAGAATATATTATAAGGGGGTTATTAAGGAATAACCATGCATTATAAGCATTTACATAAATGATGGGTTAAGTTGGAGAATTTTGGAAGTATATTGTATGGTTGGAATTTTATTACAAGAAGACTCTATAAAATTATATCATGTGAATTTATAACATGGCATGAGGGTATAAGGTGGATAACAAGTCACATACTGGATTATGCTATTACGAGTAGAAACGTAAATATAACGACAACTGTATTATAAACGTATACAGTGGTATGATATTTTACATACACGTAAAAAGTGCGTAAACAATGACGTATAATTACAACTATAATATATATATGTATTCGTATATATATAAATGCTCGTGCACTTACATAAATATAACTACGTTGTTCGTATAGCGGAATGTTTAAACGTCATGCATGTGCGCACGTAACGTTATTCCCGTATGCATGTAACCCGACAATTACGTAGACAAATCGTGAACGAAACTTCCATGTGATAAGTATTACTATCGTAACGACAATTACGCACTCGTAAACTATAACGAGTAGCTGAAATTTAAATCCCTAAGGTTAACGACCATCGAGTTAAGCAAGAGATCAATTAAGGTTTAACCACGGGATGGAAGTACGGGTTGATCTAGGTTGGTTAAGTAAATACGAGATATATATATACGTACTGATATTAGAACAATGTGTATACCAGAGGTACGAGTGGGTAGACACGAGCACTGTGAGCGCTAAAGCCTACGCGGGGGTTATCACAGGGGCGACAAGGGTGTAAGGTATGTTGGATTGTGTGGTCTGAACCTCTGAGGGCTCCCCCGGGTTCGGACAAAATTGTGTGCTAAATGCTTAAGAAAAATATGCATGATGAAACTTGTGTTATGTGATTTTTATATGCTCGATGATCAAGCGATTTATTATTGTGCGCGTATGTCTTTCGGACGCTGTAACACTTTATATCATGAGACTACGATACAAGCTAGGATGGTGAAACGCAATGGAGTACGACGTTGTCAATAACTGCTCAAATTACCTAAGACTTAAAACTTAGGAGGAAAGGTTCGGTATTACCGACCTTAGAGCATTGGCACAGAACATGAATATAACCTAGATCCTTCCTAGGTATGTGTAAGACCTTACAAGGCATCGAATAAATAAAAATGTGTTCTCCAAGAACTCAAAACTAATAATGATGAGTCGGTTAAAACGATTAACTATGGAGAAATGGTGGATGTTATGGTGGTGTGGTATATGTACGGGAAATCCTGGTCTGCATACGTTCCAGCAGGTTGCGCAGTGTGATCACCAGAGAGGATCCGAGTGTGGAACTCTCGTTGTGGAAATCCAATTGGTCGCCTTAGATCGGTTGACAGAGGGTGCTGCTGTTTGGCACACGGCTACGGCCATATGGACGTCTCTCTCGAGACACAGGGAAGCCAATGGTCTCTGATCAGTGGTTATAGGACTACTGTCCAATTATAATAAAACTTGGTGAGGTTAATGGGAAATTGTCCATCTAACGTGACACCCACAAGATAATAAGAGTGTTGATGGAAACGAGACTTCCAGCGGTGGTAACGAACATGAGAGCACGACTTTCGACTCGACTATTTAATCCTTACTTAAGGATTAAAATGGATGATTTAATGCGTGGATGTTATATCTGTTTGGTAATCTATGATTGTCTTGTATGAACTGTTGGGTGTTTACATTTCCGCATTTACAGTTTTATTCCTACTTGTAAACCGGAACAGCATGTAAATTGGATGACATGTTAAGATGGCTAATTAACCTAAGTAACCTAAAGGGGACTAAGATAACACGGTTCAACATACTTGGACAAGCGCTGAGCCCTCTATGGGCACCGACATTTTATTTGCAGGTGATTGACGCGATGACGGAGCGCGGGTTTTTGGGTTTTTGTTTATTTTGGTTTCGGCGGTACGTTTAGCTGAACTGAATTATAATGTTTTTGAATTGTCATAGGCGTTGGTGGCATTGTATTAAATATGCCAATTCACGAATCTTATGATTCATACTTAGACGCTCACTAGTCCCTAGATTGGTACTTGAATTTATTTTTGGTCAAATGGCGTATCAAGTTGTTGGTAAACGGTTATGGTTGGATTAGTCTCGATCATCACTACGGATGGTGTTTTAAGTCGTTGGAAAGGATGGTTGTGACACCCGCCTAGTTAGTGAGTGCTTCCGCTACGATTATAACGTCCTTAATTTATGTTGCGATTACACGGTAATTACGGTGAGGATTAGGGTTAATGGACGGGGGTGTTACACTAAACTACTCGGCGATATCAAACCAACCAATTTAACATAATGACAATTAATTAGAGCAAACACTAAGCAAATCCCTAAATTAACAAAGACAAGCATAAAGGCATTAATCACTCAATAATCATCTTCAATTAAGTACAAGGACTAAAATATAGCATAAACATCAATCCAAGATTCAATAATGGAGTTTAGGAAATTTGGGGCAAAATCCAAATGTCTAGCTATAAGGAGACTACTCAAGCATATTAGAAGTAGAGAGGAGATAAGAAATAGAAATGGCCATGGATAAGGTGTAGAGCTTCAATGGAGGTGGAGCTCTTCCTTTCTCCTTCGTCTTCCTCTTCCTTTTCTCTTCTTTCTCTTCTTTTTTCTCTTCTGGTTCTTCGCTTGGAGCAGCTCGAGTCTAACCCCCACTTCCTCTCTTTTTCCGTGTTTTCAAACGTGTTCTACTACAAATTGGGGCTTGGTCCAGGTTATATTCCCGGACATATACCCGGACCCGGGTGAAAAATAAGCAGAAAGTCCGTTATGGGCGTGGTCCAGGTTTATTTCAAGGACACAAACCCGGACCACACTTCCAGAAATCAACTTCAACTTGTTTCTGCTCTAGTTTTTTCGTTTTAGCTCCGATTTTGAATCCGTTTGCGCCACACATTTGTCTCTTCGTTTAATTTATTCATAGCTATTTTATTCCTCCTTTTTAAGTAATAAATATGTAAAAAACCAATAAAACACAAAACTAGAGGAAAACTAGGTAGAGTGAAGAAATGAGCATGAAAAGTGTTGATTTAACAAATGAAATGCACCCCTAAAACATGCTCATTTAGACACTCATCACACCCCACTCTTACCTTTTTTTCTTGTCGTCAAGCAAAAACAAGCACCCAAGCAAATAAGAAATGCTCAAAATTAACAAATATTATCATGAAGTGTAGGATAAGAGAAGAAGCAAAAATTGATTAAAAATTTCGAGGAGTAGTGTGAACCATCTCTTAGTGGATGCATGGGTGTTCTCAAGGCAAACTAAAATTTAGAGTTTCGGGGTATGATCTGTAGTGCTTCAAAGTTCTAAAGATTAGGTGACTTGAAGAACTTTTACCATGGCCAACTTCTCTTAAGAATGGGCATTGAGAAGAAAACAAAAGGAAAAATGGATTTATGCATTTGTTTCATTTTTTCATAAGAGATGAGGAGATAAAAATTGAACATGTATCATTTGCATTTAAAAACACTCAACTCTCATTGTTGGTTACCAATGGCGTCTCACAAGTTCCTAAGAGATTTTCAAAATGAAACACTCCTTAGCGATCCCTAAGAGAGAAGACATAAGAAACCCATATGAAATAAAATTCTGCCATTTAAGATCACTTGGTCACACCGCATGTAAAATGCTCCTCAAAAGCAATCAAAAAGAAAAATTTGAGCATTTATCCCACAATTCATAACAGTATTTGTTCTTAATGAGAACAATTCACATAACAAGGGTCCAAGTTTTTGATTTTTGACAAACGCAAGATAAGTAGAGGGATTAAACATTTAAGCACAAAATTCACCGAAAAGGTCACTCCCCCACACTTAACTTGAACAATGTCCTCATTGTTCACCAAACAAACCGGGAAAGGTTCCAGAAGACCTTTTCAGGAAGCAAACAGAGAGAAAATGGAAGGGACACAAACAACATTATAGCACATAAGCTATGCCCACTGATAGAAACAAGCAAAGTTGAAATGAAAGAAGAAAAATGAGAATATCAAAATAAAAGAAACTTGTACTCCCCTAATAGTGTTGTTGCTTGCATTGAATGACTCCCCCACACTTGAGCTTTAGCCTCAATTAGTGTAGCTTGGTTGCGGTGTGGACTTTAAATTGCACCTGCATAAAACACTAGAAGCAACCAAACTACAATCAGGGCTGAGAGTTAGCAAAAACAAAAACAAAGAAGAATGTGAAAAATTAAAAAGAAAATAAAAGAAATGAAAGATTTCATCCGAGTTGCCTCCCAGGAAGCTTCCCATCTTTAAGGTCTTTGGCTAGACCATACCACATTGAAGTCCTCCACAGTCGAAAATGAATGTTGGAGTGGGCTTCAACAAGTGGGTTGGGTGGGAATCATTTTTCTTTGAAGAACGACCCAAATATTGTGGTTGATGATCCTTGGTGCGAGAATCATCTAGTGATGAAGACTCCTCTTCGAATTTAAGGATGAAGACATCCTTATCTTCATTTAGCGGTGCAGAGAGAACTTAAAGGTGGACCTTGTCTTCAAACTCTGATCTTGGATCAAATGGGAAGGTGGCCTCTGCACTTAACGGGTGAACTTTGAGTTTCCACCCTACTTCATTGGTGCACAGGTGGGGAAGGCCTTGATCCTCCAGATGAAGATCAAAGTTTGATGGCTCCTCGTCCTCCTCGGTTTTGAGGACGTAGTAATCCTCGCCTTCGGGGTAAGGCTCATAGGAAGAGCCTTGATGGACATCAACTTCAGAGGGAGGCTGATCCTTGAAGTAGATGGTGGCACTCTCCTCTGATGACTCGGAGGGAGGCGGTGTCTCCTCCTTCTCAAAGTTGAGGGTGTGATAATCCTTATTATATTAATGAACAAGGGAGGGGGAGACAAATTGGTGGTTGACTTCAGAGGGAGGATACTCCATGAGGTCGAAGTAGAAACTCTCTTCTCACAAGTTGTCTTCATAATCAAGCAGGTAGTTGTTTGGCGGTGTACTCTCCGGCTCAAACAAGGGAGGAGAAGGGGAGAAACTCAAATCTTCAGAAGGCTGCTCCATCTCATGAACTATTTCGCTCTCAAGTTGTTGCGATATATGATCTAGCTTAGCTTGAATTCTTGCATTGAATTCCAACTGGTTCAGTTTGATGGCTTCATGTTCAGCGTTGAATTTCAGCCATTTGGCAATCTCTACACTGGTCACTAAGATAAGTTCTTCCTGAGACCCTCAAATCTAGATATTGCAATCGGGCATTGAGAACACTCATGGTCTCCTCCACATTCTTGTATTCTCATGATAGTCCTCTAATCCGATTGGTCTACTCCCATCTGGTTGGTATCTTGAGATAAAATCAGCCATCATATCCTCCAACCTAGAGCTTCCAAGCTCATGACATTGAGCTGTCATGGTTTTCTCCACATCTCTGACACCCAAACCGTTGATTGTAGTTCTCTTGGCCATAAGAGTAGCCATTCCAACCTTCGGCTGGATCATAATAAGCATCCATCAACTTAAAGTTCCTACAAAGAAAAGAAACAAAATATATACACAAAAGGTAAATAAAGTAGATGGAAAATAAGCCCAAAAACTAAATAGATAGAAACCAGATAGTTGGACCGAAGTCCTCGGCAACGGCGACAAAAACTTGTTAGGCAAAATAATAGAGAAACTATCTTGCTAACTAATGGGCAGTGAACCCAGTCATTGTAGTCCAACAAGGGCGTATCCATGGGGACTTTGAAACCATTAATCAATTATAAGTTTAGTGTTTATGCAAGAATATAAACAAAAGTGCATAAATGTAAATTAGAGGGTTTTGGGGTTTTGGTTGTGATTGGAGAAGTAAAAGAAACACAATAAAACTTAACTAACTAATCTAGGATAAGTGTAGCTTGGGATAGGAAATTGCACCCGCAACCCTTTTACTTCCAATTGCCGAATCTTCGATAAATAGCTAAACAACGGGAATTTATTTAATAGCCAAATCTTGATCTATTAATCCTAACCAATTTAGACGGAAACCGATTGTTAGTTCCAGTCTCCAATTCAATCGGAAGCATTAAGCACAAATCTACCCTAAGTTGCAATGAGAATCTCATCTCAAAATCAATGAAAATCGGCTAACATTGAGTTAGTCCCAATGGTATAGGTTCCACTTCTACCATTATTCCTACTTTTACCCCGGAAACCCATCCATAGAAATCCACACTAATGCTAAACTAATCGGCGATATCAAACCAACCGATTTAACATCATGACAATTAATCAAAGCAAACCCTAAGCAAATCACTAAATTGATAAAGATAAGCTTAAAGGCCATAATCACTTAATAATCATATTCAATTATGAACAAGGACTAAAATATAGCATAAACATCAATCTAAGATTCAACAATGGAGTTTAGGGTATTTGGGACAAAATCCAAATCCCTCTCTAAGGAGACACTCAACATATTGTATAGAGCGAGATAGGACGAGAATGGCCACGGATAAGGTGTGGAGCTTCAATGGAGGTGGAGCTCTTCCTTTCTCCTTCTTCTTCTTTTCCTTCTCTTCCTTTTCTTCTTTCTTCATCTTCTCTCTCTCTTCTTCTTTCTCTCTTTCTTTCTTCGCTTGGAGAAACTCGAGTGTAACCCCCCACTTCCTCTCTTTTTCTGCGTTTTAAAACGCGTTCTGCTACAAATTAAGGCTTGGTCCAGGTTATATTCCCGAACATATACCCGGACTGGGGTGAAAAATAGGCAGAAAGTCCGTTATGGGTGTGGTCCACGTTTATTTCCTGGATACAAACCCGGACCACACTTCCAGAAGTCAACTTAAACTTGTTTCTCCTCTAGTTTCTTCATTTTTGCTCCAATTTTGGATCCATTTGCACACACATGTTCGTCTCTTCATCTAATTCCTAGCTATATTATTCCTTCTGTTTAAGCAATAGATGTGTAAAACACTAATAAAACACAAAACTAGAGGAAAACTAGCTAGAGTGGAGAAATGAGCATGAAAAGTGTTGATTTAACATATGAAATGCACCCTTAAAACATGCTCATTTGGACACTCATCAACCAGAGATAGCGGAGTAGATGGGATTTCGACATCAGTTCTTCATCACAGATTTGATGACATTCTTCCTTTCTATTATTATTATTTCTGTATTTATCATGTGTGAGTAGTTGTTAGAATTATGGTTTGCTATGAACAACTAGTTTATTATTTTGCTTCCTGAGTTGTGAAATACAACTTGTTCTATATTGATTTCTCTTGTGATTAGTTATTGCTTGAGTTTTTCTGGTATAAATTGCTTACAAGTGAGAACTGTGGCACATTAGACCATAGGAATATTACCAGTGAAATTAGAGATGAAAATTTCTCGGGATTAGCCGTCTAGAAACCAAATGAATCTTGAACGCTATTAGTAATTAGTAAATTTGTAACGAGAGTTAGGATTTTGGAATTGCTAGTGAGGATCTATCTTGTGGGAGACTGGTTTTAGATTAATTTAGAGATGAGGTTGCAATCTAGAATTAAGAAAACACTCAGGAAGGGAATTGATAAAATAGGGAGAAGTAGTAAACCAGGATTCCCTTTTAGAATTATTAGAAGATCACTTTTAATTGCTTTTAGTTTAATTAATCATTTAGTTTTTGCATTCAAACCCCCAATTTATTATTGTTATTTTTCTTTAATTTATTAGTTAGTTAGAATAGAGATTCAAACTAGACACAACCCCCTTTGGTTCGATAATCTAGAGGGACACTTCTAGGAAAACTTGCTACAACAGACTAGTACACTTGTTGATATACTATTTTACCCATATAGAGGGTTGCATGGTGGCATACTCAGCAGTTGGGCTGATCCCTTCAACATCCATTTTTACAGGTACTTGAAAGAACACCACAACTGGAGTGCAAGGATTGGGTAGACCGTTTTGGTTTTGATTCTGATTTGTGACTTATATCTATATAAGCTATGTTCTGTAAAAGTGTTTTGAGCATGCTTATGTTGATGAAGTTTATCACTTACTGAGTTGTGGTTGCTCACCCCTATATAAATTCACTGTTTTGCATATTGGTTAGCTGACCATCTGTAAATCTTTTACTTTCTTCTCTTTTAGCTTCTGTTCATAATTTTATTTGTCGACCAAGTGGTCCGATTGTATTTTGTAGCCTTGGAGCTTATTTTTCCATTTTGTTAAACCGTTTGATTAGGATTTGTAAGCATTGTTTGTATCATTTATTGAGTAATAAATTTCAGTTTTGAGTATCGGTTTAGTGGCCTTGCGTGTCTTAGGCAATAATAAGGGGGCGACGTGTATGGACCTTAGAATTAGGCCGGTTTTGGGGGTCTTTACGAGCTAAATCTTGATTACTTGTCAAGAAGGCAACATTCAACTATAAAGTGTGGGAGGATATAAGATAATGAAGTATAATAGATGTAAAGATCAATTGTTAAAAGTATTATTGTGATTAGGAAGAGGGAAATCGTTGAATTGATAAAGAGTATATAACTAATGTTTGTTTTGAATTGGTAAGAGTTATTAGGAAGCGATATTTTCTTATGAGACTAACATAACTAGTTTGGAAATCTAATAAAATGTTCATGAACTCTTATGGGTGATATGGGTGTAGTAATGGATTTTTTTATTCTATGAACTTCTCACATTAAAGTAGGTTGAATCATTTCGGTTCTAATTGTAAAAGTTTTAACCTTAGTGTCTCTGTCTTTGTTAAAAATAGCATGGGTTGTGGGTATGTTCATTGGCACTCTTTGTTACACAAAGAACATGATTCACATTGTTGCTCTTTTGTGTTTGGAACCTTTAAAATGCTTGAATATTATCATCTAAGTTCATTAATCATTATATATGCACTTAAATATTAGATTTTCATCATACTTGCTCCATGCAAGTGTACTTGTAACGACCCCAAAACCACCCTGGTTGAGAGACTGTTACACGTCACGCGCTTATTACCTAAGACACGCAAGGCTACAGTAGCGGATTCCCAAAACAGAATTAAATCCACATATATTAACCAAATAATGTAACATCTCGTCTTTACAAATAGTAAGCGGAAGCCAAACCGAAATACAAATTATAAACCGAATACAAAAGAGCCCTGAAGCCAAACAAACTGAATACAAAATCCAAATCCCAAAACTAAGAGCAGAAGCCGAACCTCCAAACAGAAGCTAAAACCTTCAAATCATACGGAAATAGGGTTGAACCAAACTATAGCTCAGCAGGTGATAAACTTCATTAGCTGAGCACGCTAAAAAAAGATACTGAACATACACATATATACATATACGAAAGCGCTTAGCCAAACAAATTCGGAGTCAAAGCGGAGGTCTTTCAGACAGAAAGAAGTCTAAAAACAAAGAGTTAAGCGATGGTCAAAACATATACTTAACAACGGAAGACTAACAGAAAACAGAAGCGTAGCAATTCAGAACCATTCCGAAGACAAAGAGCACACAACAGTTTGTTAGAAATCAGGATCATACAGAGTAGACAAAAACAAGTCAATTCACAAACAGAATTGGGACCATAGTCACAACACACACATACAGTAGGGGTCAAAGACCCAAGGATCAATATATCCATCGACAACGCAGAAATGGTCAGAAGACCAATGGGCCCGTCAGCCCCAGAACAGAAATGGTCGGAAGACCAAAGAACCCGTCGGTTCCACAGAAACAGAAATATATCTACATAGCATGCTACGGGATAGCTCGACCCAGCCATCCACAACTCAGAATGCATAGAAACTAGGTCCCTAAAATAGAAAGTCAACAAATCAGAACAGAAGGTGTTGTAAAGTACAAACACCAAAGCAGGAGGCCTTAAACACATCAAAACAGAACTCGTAGCTGAAAGAGATGTCTTAAACCAAGACCAATGAAATACGGAAGATAAACTTGAAGTTAGAAGCTGAAACACACTTTCAGAGCAAATCAGAGTTCAAAGGCTTATCGACGACTTTCAACTCAAAACACACATAAACATGTGCCAAAACATATCAAAACAGATAGTACTCGAAGAGAGGAACACAACGCCGCAAACGAGACTCAAAATGGACGTCAAACAAAGAAGTTACACGGAAATAGAGGGATGTTCGGGCATGCGTCCGAACATGTATGTTCGGACGCATGCCGACGCCGAAAATACACACGTCCGAACTTACGTCTGGATCACAAGTCCAGACGCAAGTCAAATTCAAAATTCAGAGACATCCGAACGTCTGTCCGGACTTACATGTCCGGACAAAGTCCGAGAAAAACATTACGAGGTGTCCGGACTTACATGTTCGGACACAAGCCGAAATGTAAATCTAGAACTCATCCTCGCATCGTGTCCAGACATACATATCCGGACGGATGTCCGGACACAGCAAAACAAGTGACAAATACATGTGCCCGCGGCAGCCGTCCGAACTTACAAGTTCGGACGGATGTCTGGACACAATAAAGACTCAGAAATCAATGGTGAATTCAAACCAAATCAGAGTATACAATTCACTAGTACCAAAGCCAAATCTTTCATACTAAAATACACGAATCAAAACCACCTCCCACGGGGTTTTAACACATCGAAAACGCGAATCAGAGACACACCTAAATTACCACAAATCAAAGATCAAAACAAACATATACATAAACAATAATCGAAAACCCCGTGGGTGAACATACACAACCAAATCCGTCTACCACCTACCTCACATCTGAAGCTAAGCAATCTCAGTGGACTCTACGAAATGCCCTCCTCAATTCTCCACTCGAACTGACAGACAACAAACTGAACAATTCCAGAATCGAAAACAAAATCAGGAATGAAGAAGGGAGGAAGTTAACAATGAATAAAACTGGAATTCATCACTCAAACCTGGCAAACGATTGACAGGCAAGCGGAATCTACAAGCAAAACTCCAGTAATTAACCATTTGATGAGAAAGAGAAGAGAATAGAGCAAAGGGAGGAGAGGTTGGAGGAGAGGAGCAAAGCGGGAGAAGTTATGAAGCGAAATAAGAATGATCGTGAATTGGAAATGAGGAAGGAGGAAGGAAATAATAATAAAATATATAACTCCTCCTAACTCCTTGATTAATAATGAAACAAAAGACAATTGTGACCCTCCCTTCATCCAACATAGAGTATCATGCCATAGATGACATAAACACATTAAAATAAGATAAGAATAATATTTAACTCCCTTTGCGGATCAGAAAGAAAATAATAATAAAAAAATTGAGGCACAACCCTGAAGTCCCAGATTAAGTTTAGCACTGACTTGTGGTTGTCCACCTGCGCCTTGAGAAGATATTTAATGAGATTGATTGATGGATTGGTGATAACATTAATTATTTTTTGAACCCATAATAATTAGAAACAAACAACATAATTAGAGATCGAACCCATAGTAATTACATAACTAGTAGAACACCAAAAATGACCTACTACCACAAAACTCTGATTCTCATGGAAGGTTGCAAGGACAGTTAGAGGAAGGATGTGGCAAGAGTCAATAGCTAATCTAGGACACTCGACGAGCTCATGCTCACTAATATTGATACCAACAAAGTTTGGATCTTCAACTACAAGCTAATTAACTTTTTACAATAAGGTTACTACTAAACCCCCCATATTGAGGTAGAAATATACCAACATTAGACATAAACCAACAGAAAACAACGGAAGCAAACAACCATAGCCGAAGAGACCTCACCGAACCACCAAATATGACACTACAAAAAAAAACCCAACAACAACTTATCGCATAAATAGTGTCCAGACTCATGCAATTAGAGATCATTAAACTCATTCCTCATGGCAGCTCTGGGGCGCTGCCTTCTTGTCAAGCATTTGGTATCCTGCATGCAAACACATCTTAGCTTCATTGGTAGTCTTACACGTGTAGAAAGCAACAATGAAATCTACCACTATTGCTTCATTCTCTTGTTCCTCCATATGGGGAGCATAACAAAACTCACTTTGAACCAGAGCGCGTGGGCAAAAGCTGAGTGAAATCGGGAAGGAAATAAGCTTGGGTGTTTAATTGGAATCGGTGAAGCCGAAGAGACTATAAAAACCAGAGGAAAAAGAAAGAGATTGGAAAAGAGGATTGCTGGTGAGAATTGTGAGAAATTGCTATGGCGATAAAGGGAAAAAAGAAGAGGGAACATTTCTCAATCTAGTGACTACATCTTTGTTGAGTGTATTGTTAATTGTGGCAGAAACATTAATGAGTCTTACAAAATTGCAACATTGGCCATGTGTAACACAAAAAAAAAAAATGAACCCATTCAACGGAAAAGACAAGCATGGCTAACTCTAAATAAAAATGAAATTGAGTCCAGTATGCGTCAGATGTCAAACCTAGGTGTATCATGTATGTGTCATATGTCAAACCTAACATCCCACTCCAAAACGCTAACTTAGCCACTTCCAAAAAGGGTCGAAACACGGTTAGCAAGCTGGAAAGCGTCATGTTTATCAAAGGCTGGGAGAGCAGTCATGGTACAATCAGTACTTCAAGCAATCCCATTATACTATGCCAGTTTGTTCCCGATACCGAAGTGTGTACAAAAAAACTGGTAAGGTTACAAAGACAATTTTTCTGGGGAAAGAAAACGGCAACGTCAAGCGGGATAGTAGCGTGGAAGCAGATAGCCAAACCGAAAAAATGGGGAGGACTGGGAATATCGAACCTAAGAACTACAAATGCAGCCTTTCTTACGAAGTGGAGATGGAGATTTATGCAGCATAAACACTCCCTGTGGAAGCGCACCATATGCTCGGTTTATGGAATTAACCAGCAATCAATGGTGGGGGATAGCGAGCAGTACAGGGTTCAAATGAAAGGCTTGTGGTCGATTATTGTTGCGGCAACAAAAAACGAGCATCCAGTAGAAGAGGTGCTGATGAATAATGTGTCGATTATCCTTGGAGACGGGGAAGACACGCGCTTCTGGCATGACCCATGGCTTGAAGGTGGGCAGTTAAAGGAGCGATTTGCCCGTTTATTCTCGGTTAGTATGCAACAGGATGAAAAAATTAGTGAAATGGGCTTCTGGGATGGCACCACGTGGAGGTGGAACCTTGTATGGAGAAGGGATCTGTTTATATATGAGGAACAAATGCTCAACCAGATGCTAGCGGCACTAACACGCTGCCCATCTGGTAACTCCGAATCAGACCATATATTATGGAAAGGAAGCAATGACGGGAAATTTACAACAAAAAATATGATAGAACTACTGCTACAGGAAAACAATACAGAGTCGAACCTGGACTCCTTCAAAGCTCTGTGGTGCGGCTGTGCTGCTCCAAGGACAGAAACATTTATCTGGTTTCTAATTTTTGGAAAACTCTACACAAGAGACGTTCTGCTAGACAGGAACATCATTGAGGAGGGAGCCAGCCGCTGCCCATGCTGTAATCTAGTAACAGAAACGGCAAACCATATTATCTTTCAGTGTGAGGACTCTCGATGGGTATGGGTTCAGATAGGAGAATGGTGGAATCATACTATAGAGGTAAAAGACTCACCTCTTGAGATGTATGAAGAGTGGCGTGCAAAACGTTGGAGAAAAAGAACGAAACAAGCATGGATGTCAACCTTTTATTACTGCTCTTGGCATATATGGTGGGCTAGGAACGACTGATATTCAATGGCAAAGCTTCGAACAGGGTAGAATTGCTAAGGCGAGTAAAATTGGATGTATGGCGGTGGACGAAATCGTGCTGGAAGCAGCTCCCGATTCCAGCGGAACTGTTTGTGACCACCGGTAACGTTGCTGAACTGCTAAGCAATTGCTCCTAATTAAACTCCTGTGCAACAGCTGAGTAGAGATGACGCTAGTAGGATCTGGACGTGACAGATTGCGGAAGGAACCAGGAGCCACGCCTATTCCTTTCATCTTCGACATCGACAAACATACCCAACTAACTAAAGCCATGGGAGAATATCCATACCCATCGTCATCCTGAACGCATCGAAGTCTCTGACTAGTGGTAAAGGTTGAAGGAGTTGTATGCCATCTACATGGTATCCATCCCAGTAGGAGTTACTGTAGGAGCACGGGTAGCCTTGGTGTTATGTTATATATATTGGTAACATCGGAACATTTTATGTTTGGATCCTTCATAGCTGGATGATTAGGCTTGTTATCGGACTCAGTGGGTACTCTTTTTCCTTCTCGAGTTTTTTCCCATGGGGTTTTACTTGGGAAGGTTTTAATGAGGCCCGGTATACTGATCCGCCTGTTTAAACAGGATCTTTCTCATTTAATAAACCGGCTATACGCCATAATTATCAAAAAAAAAAAAACACCGTGGACTTTAGGACAATAGACATATTGTCTTCAAAATTAAAAAACGCTCCAGTCTAAAACATACTCCGGTGAAATCATTGACACACACACTACAAAAGAACCTTAAAAAGATGAGAAAAAACATCCATCAAACGCTGGTCAGACCAGACGTTCCGTTTTTTAAATTTTACCTAGTAGGTCTTACACCTCTTCATCTCCACCCAGAATGGGGCCGCTAGCCTCAGGATCCGGCGACGAACTAATGACATTGACTTTCCCTTCTTTCAAATGCACGCCAATAGCATCAAGGGCAAAGGCACTTGCTCTCCCATGAATCCCTACAATGGTACCTTCAGTTGAGTTTGTAGAGAATGGTACTCCAACCTCCTCACCATAGGGCCCGTATTTGTTCCCCTTTGAAGTATGAAATGAGAGGGATCGTACGGTGGAGCAGCCGGTAATCGTAGTAGCGTAATAACCAGATATCTTCGTCAGGATCTCGTAAGGAAAGTCCAAATCGATCTGGGTTTGAATCCACAAGAGCAAGATTAGATATGTCATCTCAGAAAGCAAATTCTGAATATGTGTGAACACAGAGATATAAAGTAGAACTCGATTTTGTGTTTGTCTTACTATGTCAATGCCGCCACTGCCACTGTCTCCGTGATAGCTTCCCCAAACGAATTTACCATTTTGTTCATACAGAAGTCTGATTCCAACAATATGCCCCATGTATGTTGATATGACGATTTCCGTAATGCCAATAAATGATTTTCCATCATCAAACACAGTTCCACCATTACCGCCACAGGGTCCATACGACACTATCTCTCCAAATGCACCAGATCTCTGCTTGTGCATTTTAATTTGATTATATATAGGAGGAGAGCATACAATGCGATTAAGTTAACTTTACGGGGACAAACATAGAATAATGCAGCAGTATTCAATTAAACTACAGCAAACACATTTATACATACCTTTTGCGTATGGTCGTCCTTATCAGAAGCTACGATTGGCTTGGAAACTTCAGCTGCTGGAATTGAGGGATTGTCACTGCTGGGATTTTCGGATAGTTTAAATGAAAGCACATCATACTTGTCACCAATGTTTCCTTCAATGACGGTGCAACACCCAGATCTTTTAGGACATTTTAGAGAATGTGGTGGATTGTAAGGACAAATAATGTGTTTGACATAAGCTCCAATCGAGTCAAGGTAACCTCCATCTCTCCCATAGAACCCAAGGATTTGACCCCCAAACATTTGAAGCGTGAAGGAGTGTCCTTGTTCAACGCCAAACGGACCATAAGCTCTCACGTTGCTGATAAAGGTAAGCGATCGAATAACTGAGCCTTCACGACAGCATACTGGACCATAGTATCCACGCATTGCAAGAAGATATTCCTCCGGATGATTCAGCTTTACCTGAAAAAAAGTTGCATATTACATAGATACAATTTCAGAGCGCATAAAAAAAGCAACATGCAACATTCATACATACCTTTTTGGTCTGGTCGCCTCCATTTCCACCATGCTTGTTGGATGTATAGACATTCCCTTGCTTTTCGTATAGGAACATGATTGAGTCTATTACACTACCATAAGTTATGATGATTTCCCGAATAGAGTCCTGAACTCCATCGTCCCAGTGACGTCCACCTCGCCCACCCCATGGTCCCACCGTTACAAATTCCTTCTCATAAGTGTATGAACCCTAAGGCCATGGAGGAGGATGCAGACATTGTAAACATTATGAGTTGCAGGGAACAAAAATAACTCAACAAGAAAAGGGTAAACATAAGCAGAAAGGGTTTTTTTACCATTCTTCACTAGCAGAGCTCAAGAAGACGGTAGTGTCCGCGGGTATCAACACAATTTGTGTTAGATTAAATTAGTCTGTGTGGAATTTATGTGTAGTACTGCTGATGTCTACATAAACAATAGGAACTGACAGCCTAAATAGGCTAATTAGCGCGCGGTTCCATACGCTTCAGTTTTTCCCATCATTATGTAGCGAATTCCAATGTTTTCCAGTTTGTAATTGGATCGTTTGTTTACTTAAACACGTTAACTTTAATGGAGTGGAAGGGACCTGTATGTACCACCTTGTTATCTAGCGCAGGCACTTGCAACACTGAAGAGGTTGTGTGTAAATCAAGGGGCACTAACAATATCTGTCATTTTAGAAACTTGCACACTTATTAAGAAAAGTAGGACAATGACGCATGTGCCCCTACTTTTTACTTTTCCATTTAGCTAATAATTACTTTTATATTGAATAGTAGGGGTAAAAGTGGAAGAGAGTGTGTCAAAAAGCTAAAATGACAGATATTTTTGAACAAGAGTCACCCCTAAAACGACAGATATTAATGAACGGAGGGAGTAGTGAGTTCTTACTTAGCCTACTAGAACATACTACTATTACGATCTCACGAGTTGTCACCTATAAAAGGTTTTCTCAAATCTCAATTCTTTTGTGGAAAATTTGCAAACAAAAATGTTCCATAATTCACCATAAACCCAATTTTTAAACTTATTCACCATTCGCATGGTCTGTGGACTTAACCATTGGATCATGATAGTTATTCACACATGTATACATACTACATACTACCTCGGTCCCTAATTGACCTTCTTATTTGCTTTTTGACACGTTTTTCCACTTCAATATTAAACATATAAGATAAATAATTTTATAAAACAAATTTCTACAACATATAGTTTTTAATCTAAGGATTCCATTGCAATACTTAGATTTATAAAATTATATTATCTTTTATGTTAAATATTGAAGTCAAACGACACACTCAAATAGTAAAGGAGAAGGTCAATTGGGGACGGAGGGAGTATATAAATTGAATGTTTGATACTCTAAATATAAATCAAAATTTTTGTCGTGATCGAACATTGGATATGCAAAAATTAATAAAATAGATGTAGGTCTGACTAAGACACATCGATATTTTAATTTACATAATATTACAACATTAATTTTGTATGGTCAAAATAATAAAAATAAAAGTATATGTTGGCTTAAAATTGTATAAAGTTAAAAACTAAACATATATGTATCATTTACAAAAGCTTTAAAAATCTATAAATGTTTTATATATAGTTTGTATTTATTTTGAAAATTTAACCAACACATCAACTAATTTAAATTTTTATTATTTATTGTTTTTTTATATTTTATTATTTATGTGATTTTTGCAGATAAAAATAATTATATAGTAATTTGTATAAAACTGCACAAATTTTAAATTTCTATACATATATATCATTTACTAATTTCAATTATTTTGACAACTAATGTATATTAATTTTGTAAATTTTAAACAACATATGTACTGGTTTAAATTATTATTACATGTACTCTATTTTATAATTTATTAATACGTGTGATACTTTGAAAATTAAACATTATAAGTATCAAAAATATATTATGTTACATATATCTTATACGATAAATAAATTTCTATAGTGGTATGAATTAGAAATTTTTTGTTTACTTAAAGTTCTTTTTAAAATTTCGATAACTAAAAGGTAAGAAGTAAAATATACTAAAGGTACTATATTGAAAAAAACTATAAGAAAATCAAATATTTATACAAGAAGATAATATATACACTATGACAACTGCAATAACTCATTTGTCACTGAAATTTGCATGGCTTTGTAGGTGGTTGATTCAAGATCTGAACTAGTCTGTGTCCATGATTCTGCCAGACCTTGGTTTCAGCGGGTGATGTGGCAAAGGTGTGACTGCTTACCTTTCTTGTGCTTTCCTGTTGTGCTTTGTTGTGATAAACAGTTACTGTTGATTTTCATGCTTGTGTTGAGTCAGTAATACTCTTTACTAGACTTCCAAGTTCTACCAAAATCACATAATTTGATTTTTAGAGCCAATGTTGTTCGCGTCCTACTTATAAGCGTTCTTTGTTTGTACAGTGACTAAGGCCTCGTTCATTTGTAAGTTTAATCTCCAAATGGAGTTGAATGTGGGATTAATTTTTACTTTTTGTTTTCACATGTCAATATGTAATTTGTTCAAATAAATATTTAATCCATACTTGTCATATCCTCATTAGTTAACCATACCTGCAACTATTAACCACACCAAAATACTTGACAAATACTGCATAAGCCGCGTCCTACCGAACGCCCCCTAAAGGATCGAGTTCCTTTAGGAAGCTTATCTTGCATGATTGAGTTTTACATTTTTGCCTTGTCGTACACGTGGCTTCGTTCGGACATGTCACAAATGTGGCCTAAATGTGTCATTTTTTATTTTGGTATTTTTGACCCAAAATGCCAAATCGCCATCACCGAACAACAATTTTCAAAACAGCCACAAATATACCATTTTCAAAACAACCAACAATTTATGCTGCAAATAGAATTAATACCGTAAACAGAGGCGGAGCCAGAAAACTGTAATAAGGGGGCGATAATAAATAAATAAAAATAAAAATTAATTTTTAAAATTAACAAATTTTCAATACTTATAATTATATTTTAAAAATGATTTTATATGCTAATATATGTTATTTTTTATTTCTCGGCAATCCAGTATTAAATTTAAATTTATGTTTTGAATTTCATTAAGTAATATTTAATTGATTAGAATATATTGTTTTAATACAAATATATGTTTAAAATAAATATTTTATCAATAATTAAATAATATATAATAATAAAATAATAAGTGATAGCTGACATATATATTTCGGTTACAGTCAATTATTTTATTATTAGAAAGAATTATTTTTTCAATTCAATGATATTATTATTCCATTAAAAATTAAAATAATCTTAAGTATTAATACATTTGAAATGTTATATTAAATATTAATATGTAATCCAAAATTTTATTTTTATATGTAACATCTAATATATTTGCTCTAAACACAATGTTTTATTTCTTTATTTTTCTATATATGTAAAAAAACATTATTGATAAATTAATATGTATACATATTATAAATTAATTGTCACTAAATGTTAATAAAGAATAATAATAATAAAGTATATAATTGAATATCTACATATATAACTTTATTAATAAAAAATTGTTTAAAATGTAATATAAAATTTTTAATTGTAACACCAAAAACAGTAAACGCACTGCACAAAACTAACTTATTCAAAACAACCAGATAAAACCGCCGTCTGCCGAACACTATTTTTCAAAACAACCAGCACAAAACAACCAACAAAACTACCACAAAACAACCAACAAAACTACCACAAAACAACCAGACCAAAACAGCCACAAAACTACCACGTTTATACCCACCCGAACGCAGCCGTACATGTCAAAGGCTGCGTTCGGACATAGCATTTTTGTGGTATAAATGTGGCATTTTTGAGTTTGGCATTTTTGACAAAAAATGCAAAGCCGCCACCTCCGAACAACAATGTTTAAAACAGTCACAAATATACCAGCACAAAATAATTACAAAACAACCAATAATTTATGCTGCAAATATAATGAATACTGTAAACAAAGGCGGAGTGTTAGAAAACTATAAAGGGGTGGGTGAGAATATTTTAATAATATAAATTATATTTAAAAATTAATTTTAATAAATTAATTTAAATTTTCAATTATTTAATTATATTGTAAAAATGATATTATATATTAAATTTGACACAAAATTAAATTAAAATTAAATCTATAGATTAATATATTATAAATTAGTGATTTCCCTTTTATTTTAGCTTTTTTATAAAGATGGTATACTAAATTATAAAAATGAAAATAATATAGAATAATAGTATTATATAGTAAGCAATGGAATAGTGAGAAACTCTCCTTCTCTCTAGTTTTCTCTCTGCATCTACCATGGGTAGAGGACGCAAAGCAAAGGTTGTTGTGCCAATGCTTGATTCAAGGTAATGTTACGCCGGTCAGCCTATTCCCGTAGTTGTGTCAGGGAGCACCGAAGAAGGCGCTCAATTTGGTTCGAGGAGAAGGAGGTGGTGGAGGTTTCTGTCGATGGTGGGGAGTTAGTTTCTGATGCTAATGTTTTTGTGAATCAACATCAATTGGGGGAGAAATCTGGTGTGGATATCTTGGCGAAATTCCGCAAGTGAAGGAAAACTGGAGCGAGTCGTGTCGTGGCGAAAATAGGGATCATGAGAATTGCCTGAGATTGGAGGATTTTCCAGAGGACGGTTCGCCAATCCTGAAGTTCTCGAAGGAAGAGGTAAGGGATGAGTGTAAGTTTTGGGAAAATTCCCTAGTTGTAGCTGTGCTAGGGATTCAAAGTTCCTATTCTGCGATGGAGAACTTCGTTCAACTCCGATGGGGGAAAATTGCTTTACCTAAAATCTTTCTGAATGATGTGGGGATCTTCATCTTTCGATTTGAAAAGCAGGAAGATATGTTGAAGGTGCTTGAAGCTGGACCGTGGTTTGTTCGAGGTAATCTTCCTCTTATTCTGAGAGAATGGACACTGGGTTGTAAGTTAGATATAACCAATCTGATGTCGATCCCTGTCTGGATTAAGTTGCCCAACTTGGATCTTCAATTTTGGTCTCCTCGAATGTTAGGGCAAATTGCGAGTAAGTTGGGTAGACCGATTTTGGCGGATATAAAATTGACTATAGAAAGAGAAGATTGGGATATGCTAGGGTTTGGTGAGATTAAAGCTAGGGCGCGGCCTAAGGATGAAATTGTTTTGGAGAATGGGGAGGGTGAAAGATTTGTCCAAAGGGTTATATATGAATGGCGACCATGGTATTGTGAGGAATGTAGGTGTTTTGGTCATTCATCCACACACTGTAAGAAGAAGAAAATGAATGATAATAATGTGGAGAAAGAGGCTGATACGGTGTTAGAGGATGGGCAGGTACAAAAGAGTGGAAATGAAGTTAGGGGTGTTCAAGCTGTTGTTTCTGTGTCTGAGCAGGAAGTCATAGTTGGTCATCAAAAGAGTTCTGAGACTGGTAAGGAGTATGCTAGTAAGGGGGAATGGACTGTTGTGGGTGCTAAAAAAGGAGCTCGTCAGAGACTGGAGAGTGGTATGGGAAAGGAGGTTGTAGTGGTTGGAAATGGTTCTTTACCTAATGGGTAAGTGCCAAATAGCATCCTGGAATATTAGAGGGTTGAATTCCCTCAATAAAAGAGTAGCGGTTGGAGAAGTTATGTCTGAAAAATAAGGTGAGTCTCATGGCTATTTTAGAGACTCGTACCAGGAATAATGGGTTTAATAAGATTGAAGGGTGGGTTAACAAGAAGTGGAGGTGGGTTTCAAATATTGATATGGACAAGAATTGTCGGATTTTGCTAGTGTGGGATTATAATTTGTGGGATGTGCAGTGTTTGGTGGTCACTAATCAACTAATTCACTGTGTGGTCGAATCTGGGAATAAGCAGATGTGTTTCTGTTTAACTGTTGTGTATGCTGCAAACCAGAGCTCTAGAGCGGGAGAGAAAACTTTGGGAGGATCTCAGAAGTATTATGCAGTCTGTTCAGGGCCATGGATTATGGGGAGATTTTAATGTTTGCTCAAGGATGATGAAAAGGTTAGTTGCTCTTCCTCTGTTGCGGAAGTTGATGATTGTTTTGCTCAGTGTGTAGAGGATTTGGATATACATGATTTGAAGTTCTCGGGCGTTTTTACTTGGTCAAATAAACATAGTTAGTGATCTGAATTCGAGAACTTATTGTAAGTTGGATAAAGTCATGTGATGTGGTGGATTGGTTCCTTTGTTGACTCTTTTGTGCTAATTTGTCCTCCTGATATCTCTGACCATTCTCCGGCTTTAGTGATGTGGATAGTGTGAGAGATTAGAGGATGCCTAATATGTTCAGATTCAGGAACATCTGGCTACTGATGATGGTATATAATGAGATGATTAAAAACTTGTTGCAAGTAGGAGGTCAAAGGTTGCCCAATGTTCAGGGTGTGCGAGAATGAAATTTGTTCACTAGTAGAAAAAATATCAAAAAATACGGTCTATAAATGACGGTTCTGGTGAAAACCGTCTTTTAAAGCCTGTTTGATACAGCGCGCAACTTAAAGCATTTAACGACAGTTCGCCTGAAACCGTCGTTAAGATGTGATTCAGCGCGCCAAAGTCTTAAATGACGGTTCCCTGAAACCGTCGTTTAAGTTCTATTTTAAAAGACAGTTTTAGGCGAACCGTCATTTAAGATACTTTGGCGCGTGCGCGAAATGGACTTAGTGACGGTTTGTCTGAAATTGTCTTTTTAAAACAGGTAGGGACGCGCGCGGAATGAACTTAATAAGCGACGGTTGGTTTGGTGAAAACTATCTTTAAAATATGTTAAAAGACACAGTTAATAATAAACCGTCCTTTAAATATGTTTTAAACACATAATTAAACAAAGTTTGAAAAAATAGTTAGAGTAATAACTATTAAATAGTTTACATGTTGGTGTAAACTTCACAAATAGGTAGTGAGATATTGCATGTATATTATATATTTAATAAATTTATATTTTAATTAGCATTAATTTTTATTTAGTAATTAGTCTTTTTAATTAACATTGTAACTAGATGTAATCTTAAATATCTTTAGTATGTATATATACAATGGCTTATTTCCTATTACGATGCCTAACTACTTATTAAAATTTGTAAGGAGTGAACAAAAATTGGAATTAAAATTCCAATAATTAAAAGATAAGTTATATATAATTGCTACATATGTGTTTTGTTCAATAAAATGAACGAGTTTGATGTGTAGTCTGTGGTTGGGGGACAAGTGTGTGGGTGTGTGGGTCCATCGGTCGTGAGTTTGAATCCAGAAGACACCACTACAGAATAGAAATTAATCTAGCATTAGAGAGACACCACTACAGAATAGAAATTAATCTAGTCGATTAGACAGATTCATTTTTTACGTCCGGAGCTTTAAAACACGGTTCAACAAAACCGTCGCTTAAAGACATCTTAAAAGACGTTCTCGAACCGTCGCTTAAGATATTTGACAAAAAACGACCGGGGGTATAAAAGACGGTTCAAAAACCGTCGTTTTGAGCAGTTTTGACAGGTTTCTGCCTCCGTCCGCACCAGTGGTTAAAGTAGCTTAAATGTCTGAATAAAGATAATTCAGTCATGTTAAGGGATAAGGTGGAGATGAGTAGAGAAAGTTTACATGGTGTGCAGAGGAAGATTCAAAGTAATCCATGACAAGTATCTGTTGAGATAGAGAAACATGATATCAGGCGACAAACCATAATACTAGTCTGTTGTACACCCAGATTGCTCAACAAGCGAAGTGTGATTGGGGTGCAATTGGGAGAGAATCTAGTGCTTTCTTCCACAGAATATGATGCTAGAGGAGTTCTTCTAGGAATTCAGGTTATGTTTAATGATCAGGGGCTGAAACTTACGAGGGAGAATGATATTGCTGATCATATTGTACAGTTTTTCAAGAGCCTGCTGGGTGAGAAGATGTAGAATAGGAAAGTTTGTAGTAATGGGATTTTCTCAAAAGGTACTAAGATTACAGAGGAGGCTAATAGAAATCTCATCTGTCCGGTTCAGGACAAAGAGATTTGGGAGGCTATGAGATCCATTAAGAGTACCAAGGAACCTGGCCCGGATGGATTCAATTCTCTGTTTTTTAAATCTAGTTGGCATATTACGGGTGATGATGTCAAGAAGGCAGTGAAGTGCTTTTTTGAGAAGGGAAAGATGCTGAGGCAAATTAATGCCACTTTGATTTCCCTGGTCCCCAAAGTTACTAACCCCACTGTTGTGAAAGATTTAAGACCCATTGAATGTTGCAATGTTATTTTCAAGTTGATCTCGAAGGTTATTGCTTCCAGGTTGAAAGAGGTGTTACCTGATATAGTGAATGACTGCCAAGGGGCTTTTGTATCAGGCAGAAGTTTAGCTCACAATGTGCTTCTCTGTCAAGAGATTGTTCAGGGGTATAAGAGGAAGAATATATCCCCTAGGTGTTCTTTTAAAGTTGACATCCATAAGGCGTATTATAGTGTCAGCTGGGAGTTTCTCGAGGAAGCTCTCCAAGGATTTGGCTTTCATGAAGTTCTCATCAGATGGATAATGGTTTGTGTCTCCACCCCTTACTACTCCTTTTTTATTAATGGATAGAGTTTTAGGTTTTCTAAGGGAGAGAGGGGCCTTAGATAGGGAGATCCCCTCTCACCTCTGTTATTTGTGTTGTGCATGGAGTATTTGAGTAGGTTACTTTCCTCTGTTCAATCTGATCCTGATTTTAATTTTCATCCAAAGTGTAATAAAATTGGTCTGAATCATCTATGTTTCACGGATGATTTGCTCATTTTTTGTAGAGGAGATGTGGGTTCTATCAGGATTATTAAGAAGATGTTGGATGAGTTCTCACTTACCTCTGGTTTGTTAGTGAGTAACCAGAAATGTAAAGTGTTTTTTGGTGGGGTGTGTGAGGGTGTTAAAGAGGAGATTCTAAATGTTTTGAATTTCGAGGAAGGTTGTCCCCCTGTGAGATACCTTGGTGTTCCTCTTTCTACTCAGAAACTTAAATGTGAGGATTATCTACCTCTGATTAGTAAAATTACAGCAAGGATATCTCATTGGGCAGCTAGATGTTTGAGCTATGCTGGTAGACTTCAGTTGGTGCAAAGCACTCTAATTAGCCTGCAAAGATTTTGGTCAACTGTTTTTCTGTTTCCAAAGTCTGTCATCCAGCTAATTGAAAGGAAGTGTAGAAGATTTCTATGGTGTGGTAATGAGGATGGTAGGAAAGCACCAGTTGCCTGGGAAAATGTTTATAAACCAAAGGAGAATGGTGATTTAGGCATTAAAGAAATCCTGTCGTGGAATAAGGCAGCAATTTTATGTATTCTGTTGAAGTTGAGTGTGTGGGCAGCTGCTGTTCTGCTCTGGGAAGATGGTGCTCGGAATACATTCTGAAAAATGAGAGTATATGGTCTGTGAAATTGAAGGGGAGTCATGCATATTGATGGAGAAGTTGTTTGCTGCTCAGAGATGAAATTGTGAACAGGAACATGGTGGAGCGTGTACAGGACATTATCAGTAACGTTAAGTTTGTTGTTAATGATTTATATATCATCTTTCATCCTGAGCAACCCAAAGGTGAGTGGAAACAAATTATTTGGAATAGTTATTGCGCACCCCATTCATCTTTTATCTGGTGGCTTGCTTGCCATAATAGATTGGCTAGTAAGGATAGAATTATGAGATGGAACAGCAATGTGAATGCGCAGTGTGTTTTCTGCGGGCTGGATGAGTCTCGAAACCATCTGTTTTTGTAACACCCCAACTACAACCATACGCTTAACAACAAACTGCAGCGAAAAACTTAACTCATCACATTACTTAACTCAATGGTGTTACACGCCGTTAACCACCCACGTGGCTAACAAGGCTAATACATATACATTGTATCGGTCTGATGGACTAGATTCCCGAGCAACCACACATTACATCCTCATTCCATTTCCAACAATTAATATACATATACATTCCAACTGTACCGAGTATCTACAAACTAATGCCGACAACAATTTCGGTCTTACTACACCTACAATGCATACTCAATTTGAATGGCTACCCATGTACAAACAACTACCCGTCCTACTCTCGAACGGCTTCCAGCTCCTCGTACCTGAAATAGAAAAGGAAGAAAGGGTGGCCCCCAAGGGGCTCAGCACCTTTGCTAGTATGGTAATCCCGTAGCCCGCATGCTACCGAGCCACGCACAACTAATTGTCGTCTAAGCATGCGGTTGATTTTATTTAAATCATGCATGTTAACTGTAAACACATAACACATTACATACCCATAACAATGGGCTCAACAAAATAGTCAACACATCTTTACTCATTAGAACAATCATTGTGTCCTTTAACCCTAGAGGGTTTCTCCTCCATTGGAGCTATTTCTTTAATAGACGACACTTACCCACTGGTCGGGTTATTCTCCAAAACGTCTTATAATAAACTGGGATTCATATCCATGATCCACATACGTCACACAACAACCTATACCACATATTGACATCCATCTTACATAAAATCGCAATAAGAATTGCATCACATCATCAACACATAACGTAATGGGAACGGTTCTCTTTAGGAACCGACCCAAACATAATTAGTTCACTTGGAGAGCCTAGAGAATGTTGCCAAACTCATGCTAAGCTCGTTACATAACTCATTACCGTCCTGTTAAATGAACGAATAACTTAATCACAAGGTGCGTCGGATATAGTGATACAAGCACACCGAATAAACATAGTATGCCCCTGTGGCCCGACGTGAGTCAGTAAAATAGCTTTGGTTAAGCTAAAGGGAAGGTTGAAAACCAAAAGAGAAGTCAACCATAACATACACAGAGAATCGAACCTGATATGATAACGATCCCCATACTCACACGCGTGGCCGGAACGACCGGACTCCTCACTCCCCGGTTAGCACTTGTTAGAAGTCTCATTATTGGACTTAGTACATTAGTTCACAATCAGGTGGTTAGGTCTAGTTAGACACACACAAGGGTAGTGAACATACTAACACACACAAACAACACATAACTAACACACGCATAGCCGTGGTTAGAACGTTCCCATGGTTTGGGTCGTTAAATCCGAATACCGATCTACTACGTAATCCTAGAGTCGGTTAGTTATGTTTAGCACATATTTAGAGCTAAACGGTATCGGAACTACGCACACCACATAATTAAACAACTGTAAACTCATTACATGTTTTTATCTTAAAAGGTGGCAAACATACAGAAAAACACATTGGCATACAAGCCGGTGTAATCCGGTAGGACACAGGTTGCAAGAAAACCATACCTTGGTCCCTGCTTCGATTGGTTTCACCGTAGGCAACTCCTATACATAATTAATAATGTCGGTTAATTACCTTACTCAACTTACAATTTACTAAGTATATACATGTTTTCATGACATGTTTTTTTATCCTTAAACTTACACTTATTTATCTTCATTATACACACTAGGGTCTACTACATAAGTCTCACTTCCTTCCTTAAATTTAAAGATTTTTTTTTTAAAGTTTCTGGTCTGGACCTCCCCACAGGGGCGGTCCCTAGGGGCGGTCCACAGCAGAACCTATTTTCCCAAGTGCTTTTCTCCTCATTTTGGACTCCAAATTCACCCCAATCTTTTCCTATGGATTACACATGTTTTCCCACATGTTTTAACATCTTATTGGTAAACTAAAACCCTCTCTAATCATCCCAAAAACTCCTTAAAATTTTACTCAAATTTTTACTAAATCCTTAACACTTAGAACATTTTACTTACACTTGCAACTTGTAATTTTTGCTTAAAACTTCCACTAACCAAAGTGTTCTTCCACAACAAGGTAACCACTCCTAAAGCATCATTTTGCATCACACTCATCCCCTTTTACACACACTCCTCAAGTCTTTCCCATAAGTTCATAATTAAACCTTCACAAGGCATTACATTTCCATTGTTCACCAAACTTTGCACAAGATCAAACCACACTTCTACCATGACCTTGGTGTATCTAGAAATCATCCATTAGCTCTCTAATCCTCTAAGACTATGCCCAAGGCATCTTAACACTTAAGAAAACCTTAATTCACTTTCTTTCACCCATTTAACACTTAACAATTCCTAGTACCTTCTAGGTCATAAAATCTCATTACAACACATAAGCTCCTTTGTTTATCAACTAAATTTTGCCATAGCTTCTCTTGTATCACCTTACACCCAAAACACATAGTTTTTCACCTTTAGACAATCAAGAACACTTAATCCCTTAATACCACATTCCTTACACACAAACATATTGTTTTTCATCCTTTAACCATCCAAGACATTCATCTTCACAAAGAATGTTCTTTACACACATCTAAACCTTTAAACTACACTACATCACAATATAGTGCATAAACTTAAATTGCTTGGAACTTAGGCCCTTAAATAGCATGGCTCTTAGGCCCTTAAATTGCATAAACCTTAAACACTGAATTTCCCACATATATATTGCCTTTGACCTGCAAATACACACAACATCTCATATGCCCTTAATAAACTCCTTTTTGGATAGTTCGCTATCTCATTTCCCATTGGCTCTTTAGGTTAATTATTAAGCAAATATAGCTCAATTTCCTAGTACATAAAACTATATTAAGAGAGGTCATTTACCTCTTTGTTTTCCAAGCTTTCTCACATGTTTTCTCTTGTTCTTTCTTGGTTGAAAATCGGCAAGGAGCTTTTATCACTTGTCAATCTTCTAACCAATACACATATAAGGGTAATGAGCATTAAGTTTAATACTTAAACTCATAATTAAACCCTAGATTACATAAGTGTTTTAAAACACTTAAATTGATGTTTACCTTTGGAATTTGAAAGAGAACTTGAATAAGTAGCAAGAGAGGACTCCTCCTAGTCCATTGAAGATCAATTCAAGCTAAATGAAGAGCAAGAAGATGCACCATTAAGAGGTGAATTTTCGGCCATATATGAAAATGAAGGAAACATGGATTTTCTTTGATTTTCCTTACCTTGAAGCAAAGGAGAATGACAAGGCATGAAAATATGAGCTCAAGCTCCTTCAATGGAGATTCATCATGGCACAAAAATGGAGCTTTTGAAGATTTGAAAAGATAGGAATGTAGAGCTTACTCTAACTAAGACAACGGTAGTCTCGGAATTAAATTCGGAGCTCGGAGCCATGAGTTACAAGCATTCAAAGATGGAGAATGGTGGGTGCTGTAGCAAAACGAATTTGAGAATGGAGGAGGAGGTTGGAGACGGTGGTATTCAAGAAGGAAAGATGAGAAAGTGAGGAGAGAGGTTTAGTTTGGAGATATTTATGTTATAGGCATAAAGTGCTTTTACTTTAGTTTCCCCCTTTTTATTTACTTGGCTGTCAATGGTGATGACTCACCATGTGTAAAAACGTCCCCCCTCCTTTAGATAACATATATAAGGCCTTGTTTGACCATTTAACTACTTAAAGTTGACTAAAGTCAAAACTAGCACTATTTGAGCACTATTCACTAATTAAGGCACATAATTGTGAAATTTTTGATTTCCCATTGATTTAGACTTCCTAATGTGATACTAAGTAGTACACATGTTTATTAAAGTGTAATGATGGACATTTAGCCACTCAAAACTCATTTCCAAGACAATTTTTTCAAAAATGTGCTTTAAGACTCCTTAAAGCACATTTTGCGTTTTAGCTTGTTTTCAAGCTTGGTTTTCTTTAGTAATTGATTTAACATGTTCATTAACATGTAAATAAGGTATAGGAATGACACTTAGTTCTTATACAAGGTTACACCAAGTCTAGGGCAAGTATTTGCTTAAATTGACTTTAAGGTGTTTTGTTTGGTTTGATTGTCTACCAAGGTTTCCTAAGGACTTAATTAGCCTTATCAAATCATAATTGAATATTATTAAGTCTTGGTAGGCTCTTTGGGTCCTAACCAAGTTCACTCTAAGCTTAGAGCATGTTTTTGCTCAAATTGTCTTTATGGTGCTTTATTGTTTTTACTATGGTTTAAATTGTTCACTCATGTTTCTAAGGCACTTTTTAGCCTTAACATACCATAGTTTAACATTTACACAACATATCAAGGTTTGGGGTATTTCAATCTACCCCCCTTAAAAGAATTTCGTCCTCGAAGTTCACACTTCCCAAGCATCATTTGTATTAGGATACGGGGATTACTTGCAAAATAAAACTTCCATAACCCAACATACTTTACATCACACCCTCGGACTTAACGGTCCGGGTATCATATCCACATCCATACATAACATAACACACTTACATGATAACCTCGGACTTAACGGTCCAGGTACCTTAACAACATTTGTACTTACATAACAACCCTTAGACTCTCAGGTCTGGGTAACATAACAACATTTAGACACATAGGTCTGGGTAACATAACTACTTTCGGAACTCAACCACATTAGGACTCAAGGTCAAAATAATATTTATCACACATACCACACAACATGTCTTAGCATGTATAGCAACAAAAAATATCTTTTATATATACTGTGATCCCTCAGATTCCCTGGGAGATCAAAACAATCACTTAATCTTTAACATATATACTTCCCATGTCACCGGTCCGAAGACAAAGGCTCATACGTCCTCGACTCGTGAGCAAGTACTACAAAATATTCTTTGTGAGGTTAAGTAAGAGAACTTTCTTTATTTAAAGTATCTATCTAAAGTTTTGGAAATACCAATTCAAAATCCTTTTGAAAACGCATCAACTCCAAGTCCAACTTATGCTCTTTGCTTCTTTTCCTAGCGTGGTTATGTGACCACTTTTAGGGAGCTTCAAGAATCATCCAACCCTGATGTGATCAGCATCAGTGTTGAACTATCCTTCCACCCCAATTTGTGGTTGGCTTCCCTTGATCACATGCAATCAAGTTCCACCTCCCACTTCATTTTCAAGCATCAAATAATACACTCATTTCCAATTTTCTATCTTGTTGGTCATTCTAGTCATAATTATTACATCTAAAAGGATAGAACTTCGTCTATCAGTTATCTCCATTCACTTTAATCTGTTGCCTATGAGATCTTATTCTCACTAGGTTCTATGTCGATTTCATACCCTTTCATGAATCACTATATTGTATATATATACATATATTTTATCAAAATACAACACACGGTACTTCATTTAGTATTATACAAACATATACTGTTGGGTTTTAGTTCCCCGAGAGTTTCTTTATTCCCTTACACTGGTACTCTCACACACAACAGTTAACAAAGTGAATACCCACTTATCACAATGATATTTACCACAATTAAACCATGAATTAATGCGTATGCTTATGTAACGCACACACCAATCATCCAAACAAATTATTTTGTGCTATGCACAATATAGTTCACGTACACTTGTATGGTAAAACACACTAAGTGGTTTTGCGGTCTACCCCCCCTTAAAAGGGATTACGCCCACGTAATCAACCACTGAACATTGGTTTAAAATGTTCTACCATCGTAAAGTGTTTTAATCTTCCACGCGGTCTGTTATACAATGTGTTCTGGTTAGAGGATCTTAACCATATTGGCGGTTTAGTCCCTAAACCAAGAATTCTCATTGGAGTTTATTTTAACTCTTAACTGGTTTCGGTTCTGGCCTGTGAGGCTTCTTAGGCATTAATAATTAGCCATTCACTCATGTTCACTATGCACATTCAACACTTGAATCACTGGCTCACTAGTTTCTGCTGCGAAACTCTGATAACTGTAGAGCTTAGTTTGCCCCATTCGTTATTCTTACTGTATTGTACATCTCCCATTTATCACCTTTATCTTGGTAATAATGGTTTCTCAACCGAGGCGTGGTATCCCTTACCGTGAGCGAATTCGGTGAGTTACAAACTTTCTATCCACTTCCACAATAATTTACGGCGTATACAACTATGTATTTCACAATGATTGAGTTGCTTCCTTCTGACTTACTGTCAGTTGAGGTTGAGCTACTACCTAATGTGTTGTGCTCTCTCTGTTATTCCCCACACTTGAGGTATATTGCATATTGGTATTTGGCATTCAGTGCTACTGCAGTCACTTATTTTTAATCATGCCTCCATATTTGGTTATGTACAAGTATAATTTCATTGGTGCGACCTTGCATTTCCTATGCATCGGTCATTATAGCGTTATTCTACCACAATTAACATTTCCCCAAATCCTAGCTATCCCTGTAACACCCCTCTCCTTAAACACGTAATAATCTCTCTCGTAGCAATAAATAAAACGTCTTACAGCGGAAGAAATAATAACAACAATAATACTCACTCGGGTGTCACAGGCCATTACTCGCCCATGCGAGTAACGAAGCCAAACTACAACCAACAACCAACATAAACAAACTGCTAACCGCTGTGATAACGAGATAACTCCTATACATCATACTAAGTCGATACACCATATACGTCGACAAGTGAGCGTCTACCCAAATCCCGAATATACATAACTGTATCATAATACAATCCACAATTTAACATCGTTATACAACAAACTCCATGTGCGGTAATTAAAGTAATCCCTAACTACCCTGTTCCCGCACTTCGGCTTCGACAATGATCATCAACCTGCAATGAGGTAGTATCAGCGATAAAACACTGAGTATGCCGGGCCTGGACCCTATTGGTCACTTAGTCATTTTAACCATCTATTATTAGATTGGTTTCATGCTTTACCGTTTTACAGTTATAATTAATACTGTAGACACATGCTTAAATGCATAACATCTATCCAATCAACATCATAAATACATAAACCATCCACATCCAAACATTCATTTCATATCACAAACAAAATTATATAATCGAAACACATCGAAATAATTGCAGTATAATGTACAATGTACAATCGCTGTAGCGAACGGTTTCCATATTTAATTTACCTTGGCCTTCAAGGCCCCATCCATCCAAACCATGTTAATTAAATACCTGTTGGGCGTCGTGTTGAGACAACCTAATAACCTCACCATGGACAGTAGTCCTCCCGTACACAAAAGGTGCTCATTTCGCCAGAGGTCCGGAGGCCCATGACTATTCACTTTGCCTCGTAAGGCGTCCATATAAAGGCCGCAGCCACCTGACCCACGATCCAAATAGGGCTCGTTGGGTATAAACCTGGAGCGGAACCCGATCGGGAACCCCTCAGTGATCAAAATGCGCAAACCAGGTAGTTCGTAAACTACACTGGATTCCTCACCTCAACTCACACCATCTCTCTCTCATAATGTTTAAGATATGCTTAGTCTTATGGAGAATACAATTTATAATTAGCTGCCCAAGGGTCTCACGCATACTAGAAGTAATCTAGGTTATATTCATGTTCGAGATCCATGCTCTAGAGACCGACAATGTCGTGACTCGTTCCAAAGTGTTTTACTTAGGTTACCATATACTTAAATTAATACTATGGGTATATTAAGTAACCGTCATGTCAACATTAAACACATATGTATGTTTATAAAGTCGATCTATAGTCGACGTAGTGCTAGTCCCTTAGGACGATCGTGCATAATAATTAATGCAGTAACACATAATCACATACACGTATCCACACACATAACACACAAGTTATATCAACCAAATCCGAGCCCAAGGAATTCCTTAGGACAACCCGGATCAAACCCCTTTACATATGTACACCTTAGACCAAGGATGCGCAGTGTAGACCACTAGCTCGTCAAGCGTCTTCGTCTGAAGTCTGATCTAAACGGTAATAAAACTATAAGTCAGTCTCCATGACTAACTACATCCGGTATCTCCGAATAACAAGTACCCCGACAGTTCATCCCCGGATTTCTACAGTTATTTGTTACGGGTTTTCTAAACCGGTCGGCTTGTTACTAAACTCGTATGTCGAAATGTTCGAATGTTAAGTTAATTCGTTACATTCCATATTCTTATCCATCATAAAATTTAGGTATATAACCTATAGTTGCATGGATGCATGCATTATTATTATATTGCATTATTTTTCCACCATCCATTATAATACATTGTATATATTCCATTATCTTTAGTAAACTTTATTTCCCATTCAAAAACTTATAACATATAGTTTATAAACTATTTTATGTAATAACCACCACATTATATTATGTGGTTTCCACCATAATATATATCCATCCTTATATACATTATTCTTGTATATGTATATATTTACCAATATAGGTAAGTTCCATGAGTTCCATGAGTTCCATGATTATTTCCATTAGTTGTAGTATTTACAACTTTATAGATTATATCCTAATATATGTAAAAATTTATGTTGCATAATTACAACTCCTAAGGTTTATTCAATATATACCTTAGTTTATAAATCTTATTTATTTATAGTTTGTCACATTATTTAATGTGTATATCCTTACTTGTATTAATTCCATTTAAAACCATTAACACCATATAATTTTTATAACATTTATAACATTGTAGACCTTAGTCTAAAATTCATATTCCAATCTTTTATTCTCGGTACAGCCCTTTATTTATTTAAATTCTATTTGACACATAACATTATGTAATGTTATACCATATACTAATATCATATAATATGATATTTTTATTTCCTTAACTTATAACCTATAGTTTTTATACAAAAACTATATTTAATATTGCCGCATGGGCACCATATCAAAACCTTATTCTTTCCATAACCCATAGTTTATTATTTACAAAATCACCCCATTATTACCATGTTAATATACCATAATATAACATTTTTAACTTATAAAATGGTATAACCTATGGTATATAAAATAAAATTTCCGAACATACCCTATTCTGTTCTTAATTAATTTCCAACCCCTTTAACTTTCCAAATTTATAAATGACCACATATATAATGTTATGTAATATATACATATATTATAACATTTTAAACCTTAATATAACATAACCAGAATGTTAAATTATTAAATTCCGAACAGACCCACCATTTGTTTTATATTATTTTCAACCCACCAAGTTTCTATAATTGCCATTGGCCCAATTTATAACATATAGTTTCATATCATTAAAAACTATATATACATAATCTTATTAAATACTCTTATATAATTCTAAAAATCACCAAATTTTACCCAAGGTTATAATTACCTTATAACCATATATTCGGTATTTCATATTCCACCCCATCTATTTACTAAGTTTCATAATGACATAATATACTATATATATACATATATAGTGATTTTAATTTCAAATCAACCAAATAAATTCCTAAAAATTGCCTAATAGCCCATGGGTGGTTTATAATACCATTTACACCCTTTATTTTCGGTAATAACATATTCACCACATATGTTATAAAATTGTTACAATTAATACTTATCTTATTATAAAACCTTAAATAAGTTATTTAACTTGAACTAATTTGGTCAAAACCTACCATATGGTCAAGGTTGACTCTTAATATTTCCTTGACCATCAATCTCCATATATTACGGTTGGTACCCCTATTTTTCAGAAATTACCATTTAACCCAAACTTTATAAAATCTTATAATTTTTATTTAAACTCATTTAAACCTCTAATTTGATTTATAGATATAGCCCCAATTTAATTTAATTACACTTTATACCCCAATTCTTTGCGGTAATATATTTACTACTTAAACTTAAATTAAAACCTTATAAATACATAAATAAAATGGCCTAAAGTACAGGCTTATTACAAACATTAGCTTATAAAATAAATTACACATAAATGCCCAAAAATACTTTAAACTCTCAGCCTTCCACATATGTTTCCATATTTACCAATTTCCACATAATGTCTTAAATTTGACATTATGTTAGTTAATTACTTATATAAATTTACTAAACCATTCTTAATCACCTAAGGTCAAAATAAGACCCTAAAACCTCATTCA